>JAUZSV010126249.1:0-13680 GCA_034780495.1 Parotocinclus cesarpintoi | reverse complement strand
TAATCGGACCAGACGGTTATTAGGACCAAAACGATCGCGTCCCGATGTGGTCCCATTAACCGGATTCGACTGTATATATGAAAATCCGACCTTAGTTCAACACTACTTTGTGACCCGGGCTTTAAGATTTCCGTCAAAATGCGACATTGCCACACTTGGCTTTTTTAATCATGTTGGCTTGAGGACTCGTTCTCTCACATCATACCAATCTCTATTGTTCTTCAAACCAAAACTGATTTCCTTTCACGATACGCCAGCCAACTTTGCTCCACTAACGAGAACGACTGACATTCCATAAATACTGCCGCTTCAGCTCAAAGTCATGATGGTGCGTATTTGTTCTGCTTCTCTGTATCACGTCTCATGACCAAGACCTTCTCTGGAACCGGCGTTTTCTAATCAGAACTCATTCGTTTTTACTTTCCCCAGACGTCGTCGCTCGTCCGGTCATGACACGACGGTCGGAACCCCGGCTGATAGAGCCCCAGTAATGAAGCACAGCCTACGCCTTCTACTCGGGACGACCCGTTCGGTTTCGGTCTCGTTCCGTGCATCGTCCCACCTGTAAATGGGAACGTGAAGGCAGTGCGAGTTTAATTTAACAGCACTAATGTTAGGCGAGTGATGAAATAAAGGACGATCCTAGTCGTCCTCTCAGGCTGGGCGTAGAAAATGGAAGCTGCTTCTGAATTATAGATGAAGAGAAGCAGGACGCAGGTCCATCAGTTGGATTACAGTGTGTGTGTGTGTGTGTGTGTGTGTGTGCGCGCATCAGGAGCCAGTCGACAGTCCCTGATGGGCTCTGAGTGCCTCTTACACACCGGAAGAATGGGGGATGAGAAGCATTGATGGATCGAGTTACAGAAAGCCCCGTGCGGTGGTGGTGATGTGTGTGTGTGTGTGTAGAGAAACTGCAGTGAGTATTCGGCACTGATTTCCTGCACTGTACTAGTCTCACACACACACACACACACACACACACACACGTGTGTTTGCACTACCATCTCTGTAAGGTTCAGGCATACACTATAGCTGGAGGAACTCAATCCTTAATTAATTACACTTTATAATAGGATCATGTGCTGCGTTCAGGGGCGTGAGTGCGCCCTGTTGCATTCTTATCTCCGAACCAACATACTAAATCATATCTGCACGTGATGACCAGCTTGGCCGTCTGGCACTGTCGGGACTCGAACCAGGAGTTCCTTCTAAACTCATGAATCATTTACAGACGTGCCCAAACTCTCCTGTTCTAAGATACAGTTTTCTATGATAGTACAAACTTTCTATTGATCATTTGTTTGTCCATGTAGGTCGTTAAGGACACACACCTCGACCTAACCCTCACCTTAACCTCAACAACCTGAACCAAACTGCCCTCATCTGTTTGGTTTTCCAAAGTAATCTATTCTGCAATCTATTCTGGTTAAAAAAAAAAATCAGACAGTATCATTGTGACGAAATACCTAGTCCTCATAACGATACATAAACCTGAAAGACACACACACACACACACACAAAGCTTAAATTCACCACTTTAATCCTTCTTTCCACTTTTAGTCATGGATCTCTTTCCTTCCTCCCCCCAGTGCAGATGTGTGTAAAATCTGATACACCTCATTAATTAATAAAGGCCAGTATTGTAATGTTGTGTGTTTGTGTGTGTGTGTGTGTGTGTATCCCAGAGTATTCTCATTTCCTAACAAGAGCAATTCATTATGAAACATCATGGCAAACCACACGCCTAAACCCCGGACTCGAGACCAGGGACAAGTTTTCAGGGGCACCCTTGGTCACGGGACATTTTTGTGACAAGAAGTTACACAAGCTCAAGACGACAAAGCTAAATACGACACATATAAGATATAAACACAATAAGATTAAGACTTGCACAGTTAAGGAGAGTCATAACGATAAAAGGTGTTTGATTTTAATAAGAACCGAGATCTTGATCTTTTTCGGAGGGTTTTTTTGTGTCCTGTGTTCATTCAGCAACTAAAAAAAAAAAGATTTTGACAAAAGATTTTAGAGACTGAAGAGTCGATTTTATGGTACGATCTGTAATACGCGTCTCTGTTTCTGGATCAATCTTCCAGCTCTTCCTGTCTCCACCGTCTCTCTTTCTGCTTTATCTGCTCTTTTACTGAATGTCTAATCAAGTCTGAGTTCTTTCGGCTCCATCGGTGGCACCGGGCCGTACCTCTGATCGGTTTTTAAATGTTCCCATCGTGCTGAATCCCAGAATTTCTGACATTCTGTTATTGTGTCGTATTGTTTGTTGTGTAAACCTGCACTGGACCCTTCTCCTGTTACGGTTGACGTTTCTGTCCTGCTTCCTGGTCCCTTGTTTTCTCGCTTTCTCGGTTTTGCCTTCTCCCTGGCTGCACGCCTAGATCTTACATCAGGAATAAACGTGTGTGTTGTGAGGAGCGTTCGATAGGTTCGTCCTACCTGACGTGTCCCACATGTTGAGTTCAATGCGCCGCTTGTCGATCTCGAAGCTCGCCGTGTAGTTCTCGAAAACAGTCGGGACGTAGCTCTGAACGTCAGAAAACGCACGGTTAGAAATGCTACACACGTTAAAAACACCGTTCTCTACACGCCTTATGGCCGAATGTATCTGGACACCCTTTCTGAATCATAAAGCTCGGCCACTTTAGCCACAGCTGCCTGTGTCTATTGGTTTCCACTTCCATTTTTAAAGAGGGTCGTGCCCAGATTTGATATAAGGGAACCGGTACTGTGAAATGGTTTCAAGGGTTGGGTTTGAGGTGGGAGAATCCTGATCCATAAACCCACGGTGCACCTTTTGGATAAACATGAGCACCAGCTGTGAGTCAAACATCAGTGTTTTTAGGCTTATAGTATTTAGCCGACCTCCTATAAACTTTCAAGGTACAATCCAAGCAATGGAGGGTCAAGGGCCTTGCTCAGGGGTCCAAGAGTGGTCGTCTCCGTCAAAGAGACGTTCCTCAACAAACACACACACACACACACACAAAACCCGGCTGTTCTCAGCTCATTCTGATGAAGGGTGTGTAAATGAAGAACTGAGTCAGGCGTGAGTCAGCGTCATGAGGCGAAGACTTTCAGGAGCACAACAAGAATACGACCCAAAACTAAACAGTCTATTAATTATAATCAGGTTAATAATATAACAATTTGTAAATAACGACCACGGGCACCAGTTCCATGGTGGAACTTAATTTAGGTGCCAAATCAATTCTCTTATTATTATTCTTCCACGGTGAAACAAATCTTTAATCAGGTCTTGGACTTAAGCTCAAGAGGTCTTCACTGTAACAGGACCTCATCCATTCTCCCAAATTTAAGTACCAGAATAAAGACAAGATCATCCCGTGGTCTGTCCAGTTTGTCCAGAAGTTCTGGACCATAGACAGCGTACTTTATGTCCAGTGTTTTAATTGAATCTATTTAATTATCAAATGATTCACCATCACACCATAAAACATACAGGACACAAATCCAAAACTCTTCTGGAGATGAACTGTGTGTCTACTGTGGATTTTCTGTGTGTGTGTGTGTGTGTGTGTGTGTGTACCTCGGGATACGAGTCCTTCGCGAACACGTGAAGGAGTGCAGTTTTCCCGCAGCTCGAGTCTCCGACCACCACGATCTTGCAGCGCCTCACCCCGCCTCTGTCCACTGGTAAACTCATCACCAATCAATCAATCGATTAGGACTGCAGAGTTGTTACTCTACTGTTACTCTCCGTGCCTAAAGTACTAAAGTACTCATGTCGCTCTGGTCCCTTCGTGTTCATCACTGACTCTGAACCACAATACAAACTGCACCAGTATTTACACTCCCAAGCCACGCCCATTGTTTGTAGCCCACACCCACATGGCCTGCGATTGGTCACGCCCACTACAGGTGCACCTTACGCCTATACACTAATTGCCCTTCTGCCCAGTTCTTCAGTCCACACAGAATACACCTGATACACACCACGAACCTCAATGACACACACTCACACCAGCCCACACACACCTCCAGGGCTCCAAAACCATCATCATGAGCCACCACCAATGATTAGGTAGGTGGAGAGGGATGAACCATTCAGGGCAGATGGGCTGCAGTTAGTAACAGGACACTTCCAAATATGATGGGTGTAAATGGTTTATACTTTGGTACAACCATCTGGTGATTCGGTCCATTTTGTCTGAGAGCTTCTAGTTTCAGAACCAGAAACAGGACTATTGAGCAGAAGGTCCAGGGTTTAATGGCCTGGCACTGCCAAGCCACTGATCCTGGGTCAGTGAGCAACCCAATCTGCTTCTATGATTCTGTAAATGCAAACTAATGTCAAAAATACAAAGGGTCTACCAGGATGCCTTGGTAGAAGTTTAGCTTCGTAGAGCGTTTATCTTCCGCCCCCTTTCGTCCTTACAAGGAATTACCATTTATGAAAGACAAAGTAATTAAGTAAATAATTTCAACACGCAAACAGTTACAATTCTAATATCCTTTAATGACCGATTAAATAATCATATCAGTCCTGTTTGTTCCGTACGAATAAATCTGATTAAAACCGCAATATCTGTTTTAAGTTTATTAATCCTGGCTGCCTTTGTTCTGTTGGTCCATAATGACCTTGCTAGGACTTTATTTAAAGTTTCCTTCAAATTGGCATCGGCCATATATAAAACCTCAACGTAATCCCACCACAAATTACATTAATTACAAAAAAACAGGGTTGTCTAATATATAAAGGAAACAGATACTGGCAAACCCAGTCAGTGACAACCATCCCCTCGCCAGAGGCGGTACACGAACCGAACTGGCTCAGATAATAAAGCATTGGTTTAAAACTGGTCTCGTGGCCTTCGCTGGCAGGGCTTTCCAACCCAACATGTTTTAGAGTTCCTGTGAGTCAGAGAGGGTGGGTCTATACTTATTTCTACATAAGGCCAGACTTTTTTATTGCTTGTTTCGCGGATCCGACCACGATCATATTTGAAGAATACAAAAAAAAAAAAGAAAGATTTTCTTTTTTTTTTGGTATTTCGTGGATCCACCGCAGTACTAATGGTTAAAAAAAAAACACATATATTGTAGGAGCCGAATAAAAAGGAGACACGGATCCGGATACAAAAACTTTGCTTTTTATTCCTTTCAGCGGGAAAACATCCTAACTGTTCCCGCTAAACTCTTGTACCTTCCTCCTTTGCGGTACCCTGTTCTCCAATCAGAGCCCAGGGCATTCTGGAGTGAAAATCCAAATATGTGTCTACCACAATATATATATATATATATATATATATATTTATTTATTTACTTATTTACTTTTAACTTTTTCCGTCCTCTGGTGGAGAGCCAACGGTATTGTTCTGTAAATTAAATGTTTTCCCATATTCACTTTAAATTAAATTGTAGGTTATGTAGATTAAACAAATTAAATTTTTTAATAAAAATGTATTTTAAATTTTTCCTCCTTCCTTGTATTAATTCCACATCGTCCTCGAGAAATTGAAAAGTGCTGAAAAATAAAGATTTATTTCAATTTTTTTCCTCCCTCCTCAGTAGGTTCTTAGGGAGGAACATCCGAGGAACAAGCAATTAAAAAAGTCTGGCCTAACCAATAAAACTAATGAAGCTCAGCCCGTACAAGCGCACATGAATGATCAATACTATTATTTTCCCGTTTTTATAACGTCTAATAAAAAGTGTCCATTTTTGCAGCATGTCCATACCATTGATCTGCTGATTGTTTATTAGTGAAAGATCAAGGAATTATGGGAAACTTGTGTGACGTGAACGAGACATTCGGCTTATTGTTTAGCCTCGGTCGCCTTCAGAGCTTCAGTCAGGCGTTTAATGTAGCTCGAGTCTGGATATCCGTTCCTACAAGAAGAGAAAGAAGACAGAATGATCACATCGTGGTCCTGAAAATTCAAGACGAGAAACTAAGATTAAAATGATATATCACAGGTCCTGAAAAAATGTCTGAAACTTATAGAATCTCCCTAAAGCTCCTTAAAGTGAGTAGAACCCAAAACATGCTGTTGTGCGAACTAGACTACAGTCCTAATGACCTTAAATAAATATTAATACTCACTTTGAGGAGCCACCATCTATCCTGGTTTTGTGAGGAATGCTGCCCCAAACTACCGTTCCCTCTTCGCTCCTTTCCTCAGATGATCCCGCTTTGACTGTAAAGGTGAGACCTTTGTGAAAAGCTTTCTCCAGAAGAGGCAGAAGCCTTTTTGTGGCTTCGTTATTGGGTAAGAAAGCTTCAAAAGTTCTCCCCTTGAAAGGTGCGCCTGGACAGGGATGGTCGTCCTACAGAAAGACCAAATCACATGACAATCTCATAAATCTTCCAGGAGCAACCAGAAGCTTCCGCAACCAGTTCTTACCCCTTGAATCCCATCAGGTATATCGTAGATGATCTTCATTGTTGTGTCTCGGTAAAATCCTGAAATAGTCACAGCTAATTCTCGAACCGCCATGGTTCCTTTGATACCCCTCTTAGGCTCTGGTAAGCAGGTTTTACAGGAGCTATGAACCTCTGTCTCGCACTGAGAGCAGAAATTAAAGCCGCATCCTCTTCGCAGAACACTTTTATCCTCAATCTGACACCCATGGCATAAAAGCACTTCCTGAGTTCCACTGGCTTTCGATGGTTGGTGGACGTCTGGTAGCTGGACCTCACATGGTCCAGAAAAATCTGCGCTTGGGTCCAGTGTTGCTGTGTTGTGACGCTCACTCTGGGCATGTAAAGGAGCTGTGATTGAAGCTTTATCAGTCTTGCTGTCTGCTTCGTTTCCTGAAGCGTTGTCACCTCCCGTTTTGCCACCGTCTCCTAGATCTCGTTTCATGAAAGGTTTCTTGCCTGGATTTTTGCCACTTATACCAAGCGCTGTGTCTCTGGTTTGGTCAGTCATTCCTTGAGGAACCTTATTTAAGGCGTGGGCTCCACTCGGATCTGATATTTTGGATGGATCATGAGAATGTGTCGGTTCAGGAGACTTCTTACTCTCTTTATGAAACACCTCCATCATAGTTCCCTCCACCTTTTCACACACTAGTTTAGGACCCAGGATCATCATGCTGCCTGGCATTAGGATAATATTTACCATGCCATAAAACTGTTTCATCACCGTGCAAAAGTCTGCCAGGGTCTGATCCTTCGAGTCTGAGATTCCAAAAGCTGACAGTTGAAGTGTTTTTGTGTCAAAATCCAGTGCGACTTTGTCAATCAGACTTTTTAAACCGTAGTGACATTTCTTTAGCTTTTCCCAATCCGTGCCACTTAGACCCAACGTGATGCCTGTGTTATGAAACCGTTCCACGAGTTGCAGATCAGACGTCTGAGTCTCGATTTCAGCCTTATAAGCTGATCGGAGGTAAAGCCACAATGTGCAGGGCACAGCTAAATCCATCGTACAGACTCTACCTGCTTCTGAATCTGTTTGGTGATCTTGCAAGGGTTTGTTCCCTTTTCCAGAAAAGCTATTTGTTCTTCTCGGCGGCATGGAGGTCTTCATCCTTACTCCTAAATCTTCACCCCGGTCCATGTGGCCCGAAGGGAAAGCCTGAGCTTCGGCTGAATGACCTGTTAAGCTTGAAGGCATCTTCTCAGTAAGTACGGAAGTAATTTGGCCAAGCCTCTTCGTGTCATCTTGGACAGCTGTCCTGCTCGAGCTGTTTTTGGATTTTGAGGCCACGCTTCCAAGACTGCTATTCACAGATGGCTTTGTAAAGGGTAGAGAGTGTGGCTGTGTGCCCTCTGCTGATGTTCCAGAAGTCCCGTCCTTCAGTTTAGGAGCCGTTTTTGTTTTTCCTTGTGTGATTTTGGAATCGCCAAGGTCTGTAGGGCAACTGCTAAAATTGGCAGCTATTTTCCTCTCCATTCCCAGCTCAGCAGGTTTGGACTTATAGGCTCTTGTTGACTTTTGCTTCTCTGAGCGACTTCCATGAGGGTCGTCTAAAGGGACGCCTTGCTTTTCAAACAGCTTCCTGTCCAGGTCCAGAACTTTAGTAGGAGGGGCAAAGAGAGAATGTGTTCTAGATTTATCCATGTCATCACGCTCCATCGCTTTTGGATCCCTTTCATAAGGTCTTCTGACAAAGATGTCTTCATATGTCTTTTCTTTTGATTCAGTCGGAAAGTCAAATAATCCAGGGGATGGGTGGTCACCAAACGATTTCACTTCTCCAGAACCATGCCTTTTTGTTGCTTCTTGGAAGTCCTTCCGTGGCTCAAACAGGCCATCTGAATCATCATACTGCTTCCCTCGATCCCTAAAGACATCCCACTGCTCGGACGGTGCTGAACTTTCCTGTTTGAGGAACGTAAACGAGGACCGACCGGACGCAAACGGGTCAGAGAAATCCGCCCCGGCTTCTTTAAACTCGACTATGAACTGCTTGGCCTCGGACACATCTCGTTTACCTCCGACCATATAAACATTCTCTGCGTCTTCGTCCATCATCAGCATTGGCAGTTTCTCCCTAAGTGACTCCAGGGCGTGCTCCAGGTGTTTCTGCGGGATTTCACTTTTGGAAACCTGCTCCTTGCGCAACTGGGATTCCTTCTCCTGGTACAGAAGAGCCAAATCCTGGTGGGCTTCTCGAACAGAGCTCATGCCACACTCAGAAGAGGCTCGGTTAGGTTTGAAGTACAACGTCATGATGTCTCCACAGTTCACCTCCAGGACTTCCACCCCGTTCTGCAGGAGGATTCGTTCGTACTCCTCGGCGCAGTATTTGTGGAGGTAACGAAAAATGTCCGCATCAACAATCAGCGAAAAGTCTTCTAATGAACCGATGGGGTTTGGACTCGTACTTAGTCCCCAGTCATCTTGTTTCTGGACTTGATTTGATGTTTGGTGGCTGTAGCTTTGTGACCAGGCTAAATCTGGTAAAGAGAAAGATACTGGGTTACCTGTCGCTGATATTTACCTGCCCCAAAAATCAGCACTGGTTATTATGAATGATGAATTTGGATCTTTAAACGTTATGAAATCTTTCATCTTTACCATGAACAGGTGACAAATACCTGATTTCCAGCTCTCCAATTCCCAGCCTTCACCTGGTGCATGTTTCCTTCCACCAAACTCTTCTTCCTGTAAGTTCCTGTTTGCTGATGTTCCCAGGGGTATGTCTTGCTTTTCTTTGTTGCCACGCCTTGCTGAGGGCTGGTCTTCTCTGCTCTGGATCTGCGTAATCAGAATCAGTTTCATATTCAGTTGAAAAACCTCAGGTATTTGCATTAAATTAGACACGTAACGGAAAACTGAGCTCAGCACCTGAGATCCCAGCATCATGCCGCTCAGAGCCTGAACCTCACTGTAGATGCCTTTGACGGTGCAAAGCCCTTTCTGGTGGTCGAACGCTAAATGGACGCCTGGGAATAGTTTTTGCAGGCATAACAGGGTTTGTTTCCCCTCAAGAAGTTTGCTGAGATCCACAATCACCGACATCTCCAGGAAGACCTGAGGTGTTGGAACGATTTCATTACATTTCGTTGTTTATCAGAACGAAGCCGTCATCCCTGACTCAAAGCATTTACAGTTAGCGATATAAAATACCATTTATTTCATCGTCTGTCTTTGACCTCCTGCCTGACATTGAACTGCAGTGCAAAACGGTGGATCTGTTCAACAAAACGTCAACCTTAAAATGCATTAAAGAGAAAGCTTACTTCGTCAGGATCCGTTTCTTCTTGGTGGAGACTGACGCTGACGTTGTAGATTCGGTCGTTGACTTTAAAAACCTGATTTCCTTTCTGGACGAGTCTCAGTGCAACTATAAGCATTAAGGGACACGTTGGGTTATTTGATTAAAATGTTTCCAAAAATGGATTGTGTATTTTTTTCATATCGCTCATATGCATGGTTGACACAATTTAAGGAACTCTGGAGACTACAAGGAAAAGAGAATCCCCTCTCAAGAAAAAGGGAATCCCCTCTCAAGGAAAAAGGAATCCCCTCTCTAGGAAAAGAGAATCCCCTCTCAAGAAAAAGG
Source organism: Parotocinclus cesarpintoi (assembly GCA_034780495.1). NCBI lineage: Eukaryota > Metazoa > Chordata > Actinopteri > Siluriformes > Loricariidae > Parotocinclus > Parotocinclus cesarpintoi. The sequence continues at coordinate 3,687 of JAUZSV010126249.1, read as the reverse complement.
GAATCCCCTCTCAAGGAAAAGGGAATCCCCTCTCAAGGAAAAAGGGAATCCCCTCTCAAGGAAAAAGGAATCCTCTCTCAAGGAAAAAGAAATCCTCTCTCAAGAAAAAGGGAATCCCCTCTCAAGGAAAAAGGAATCCCCTCTCAAGTAAAAGGGAATCCCCTCTCAAGGTGGACACAGAGGCAAGAAATGGCAGGACAACACACAGAGACAAGGAACCCCACAAAAAACATACTGGTAATGACTAACTTTGGGAAGACTCACTAACACGCTCTTTATTTAAAAGCTACCATAACACTAACAAGGTTAAATGATCGATTATAGTCCTAGCCCATATTTCTATTGTCTAACAGCAGCCATACTTGGTTCTTTATCTGTAAATGAATCGTTTTTAATGGCGGTACAGCCTCTTACCTTCAGGCTCCTCAAACGTGACGAAGGCTGAGCCAGGTAACGTTTTAGGAACAGAGACCGAGCGAATGTCTCCACCGCTGTTCTTTTTACGCAGGAAATGGATCTGGATTTTGTCTGCAAGCCGGTTTTCGGGAAGATCCACAGGAAGCCCGGTCACCCTGATGGTTCTGCTGTCGGTGGCCATCCTGGGTTTAAAAACACCGTGCTTAACGTTACAGCTCAGCGTTAAAGCAGCATCTACCCTTATCAATGTCCAAATCTAAGAGTGCACCATATAGGAAACAGTGAACTGTTAAGCACGGTGGTGGATCTTTTATACGTTGATCAAGAAGCTAAAGTTTCAAAGTCAGTTAAGAAATGGAATGTGAGGAGAAGCTGGATATTATAAGAAGACAAAAATAAAAAACAAAACAGCTTTGGATTGAAATGCTGGGCAGGCAGGACACGGTGTACAAACGTTTAGACGAAAAAACGTGCAAAAAAAACTTCAAAGCGAGACGAAAAACGGACCGACACTGAGGTCGATGGAAATCCAATTAAAGCGGGACTTTCTAAAATGACTTTACCTTTTTGATGTGTAAAAGAAAGCAGGTGAAAGGTTTTCTTGCAGATCGACTTCCCTGTAATGTAGACGAGTTTTGTTTGTGACAGAAGTAAAAGTGAAAGTAACGCCTCGTGACGTCACGCCTGCCGTGAGGCAAAACATTAGCTGGACGATTAAAAACACACTCGAATATAACACAAAAAGTAGGGGAATTAATTATTTGTAATTAATTTGGGTGACACGCTCAAATTAGGACGAGTCTAAATTCCCGTAAATAACAGGGGGACAAAAATATATTAGAAGACTTTTTTTTTAAGTAAATAATACATCTTTTCGTGGAGCCTGAAATGTCCAGCAGCACTGTGACCCTGGTTCGCAGATACGATTGGCTGTATCTGAGGGAGAGGGGCACTCAGGAGATCATCCCCTAGTGCCTCAACAGCAACCCCTACCCAGCTCTGAGATGCATTTACAGGAAGTTCGATATATCAATAATAATCAATATAATCAACTTATTTTTTACCAGTTTAACCACGGTTCATGATTACAGTATTTTATTTGAAACACTTTTATATACAATAGATGAATTTAAATTACAATATAAATACGTTCTTCGTCTACATTCATTTATAAATATTTATAATATTATTCATTTACGTCTTAAATCCAGTATGCATCAATTAATTAATGAATTACATTTTTCGTTTTTAAGTTCAAGTGCGCTGGTTGACCACAAGAGGTCGCGGCTGCTTTACTAATTAGTAACTGTCTTCAGCGACCACAAAAATTGCGTTTTGTTTTATTGTGTCTTACTGCTCTTATACATCAGTTGCTAATCTTTGAGGAAATATGAATAGTGATTTTATTTGGGATTTTTATGAGGATAAAAGTCTGGGTCAGCCCATGAGGAATTCTGGGAAAAACCAATAGTTTGAGAGAGCTGCAGAAACTTTGGAAGGTCCGGGTTCAGGAGCTTTGCTATAGATAGGTGCCCTGTCCAGGCTGTAGAGGTGCCCAGTTAATTTTTAATTAGGCTGCACACCCTTCATTGCAACCCTAAACGGGAAAAGGTGGGTAACATTAAAAAGGGGACGCTAGATACTGATCAAACTGATCATTCTCCACCATGCTTCACAGTTGGAATTAACTTACGGATTCGTGTTAGGGAGTTATGGAGATGTTTTTTTAGGTAGTTTTAATGTAAGGATCGCTGTGGGATTTGTTTAAATTCTTAAAAAAAACTGAATGATGTTCTGTTTGTAAGGTGAGTGAAGGTGACTTGGTGTAAGATGATATATCTCGCTGCTTCTCGCTGATCGGGTTCAGACAGCGACGGGTTTCAAATCGTTCTATTATTCAGAAGAAGATCTCACAAGGCTGAGCCTGCATGCTGGACTTTACTGGATCAAATGTTTTTTTTTGGGTCCAAAATCTGAGCCTAAAATGATTCAAATGAAAAGGCACAAGTGGGCATCAGCCAGCCAAACTGGGTCAAACTGGGAATGTCCCTATTTTCCAATCAACAAGAGTCCTCGGTGAATTGAGAGTCAAGAACAGGGGGCACTGTTGGTGAAACAAGACCAAGTGTGCCTTTTGCACGACAAATGAGACTTTTCCAGAGTATTATTCGGCTGTACTGCTGTAATCTGGGTATGATATTTAAAATATTTGACCTAGCGAGCATTTAGAATGGGACGGGTTCCAGAATGTATCGTTGGTGCATCCCTGATAAAAGCTCGTCTGGGATTTGTAATTATGAGTTACAGGACTAACCTGGTTTAATATAAGAGCACACACACACACACTCTCATGGTGTCCATTTACAGTAACAGATGGAGGACCTGTCCTTAGGATTGGGCGGCTGATTCAGCAGTGTCCACTATTTTTAGTGTGCTCTGATCCACAGTCACAGCCTTCATAGACGTGTTTTGGGATCTTTCCACTGGCGTTATGATTGCTGTAGCTTAGTAATATTACACCTTCATGTGAACTTAAACCCAACCTCAAACTCAGTAGCCCAAAAAAGTTGAAGTAATAAAACAAAATGCCTGAATAAGAGCAAAGATAATCAATTTATCTTTCCTTCTGGGGGCATGTGGGGGGATATCATGATCCGTGCCATAAAAAAGGAAGATGGTAAAACACACAAAGGCCTAACGCATACTTCTGGAATGAGCAAGGAAGTCAGAGAGTGGGCTGGACAGATATGACCCGCTGGACTCGTACCGGGGTCTCCGGAGCTGGCAGTGGTAACAGTAACAGTGGTAACCTCCCAGTGGTTTCACCATAGCCTTTTCTGGAATGGTTTCCAAGTGGTAGGAATACTGTGTAATGACCTCGTATTGAATATTTCATTAATCTGATGTGTAAATAAACCCGTGAGAATAGCAGGGCGCTGTAGTCCTGCAATGAGAGAGATCACATGACCTGCTGAAATGAGGAGCAAAGATCCATTGTTTGGGTGATTTAATTAAATTTCACCTCTACGCCAAACAAGGTCGTCCTGCCTGTGGTCGCTATGTGTGTGTGTGTGTGTGTGTGTGTGAGAGAGAGAGAGAGAGAGAGAGAGAGAGAAAGAGACAGAGAGAGAGAGAGAGACAGAGACAGATAAAGAAACAGAGAGACAGAGAGACAGACAGACAGAAAGAGACAGAGAGAGACAGACAGTCAGACAGAGAGAGACAGAGAGAGACAGAGACAGATAAAGAAACACAGAGAGAGAGAGATAC
>JAUZSV010126143.1:0-13681 GCA_034780495.1 Parotocinclus cesarpintoi | reverse complement strand
TATAAATAAACCGACACATTTTATGATGTAGGCCGAAATTGAGCTTCCCCTCCTTGAAAGACCAGCATCTGCCACTGATCTGATTAAATGGTAGCCCAATAAATTATTCAGTTGTACTCTTAATCATGGTTGCATCCTGGATAGTATGTCAAATGCATTTTTCCCAAATCAGAAAAAGTTGGAACGGTATGGAAAATGCAGATTAAAATGTGTCTTAATTAATGTCCTATTTACTTTCATGTTCTCATGTTTTGTCTGGTCAAATATCTGTTTATACATTTTAGAATGGCAACATATTAAAGCATTTACCACTTTGTAATAGTGCCTTTCCTTTTGTGCACAGAGATACCAAAGTGTTTCAGAGCTTATTTTCATTTTACCTGCGAACATGCCTTATGTTATGCAACCAAATTGTGTTGTTGTTACTGCCATTTTCTCTTCAGAATCTACACACATTCTATTGGAGACAGGTCAGGACAGCAGGCAGGCCTCCTCTTCCTCACCCATGCCTTATTATGTGTAGCATGTGCCTTTGCTTTGTCTAGTTGCATGTCCTTGCATGCCCTATATGGATCTAATTTTTCATCAGTTTTCAGTTTTGGCCCCCCTGCCAATTATGCACTAAAATTCCTCCAAATTCCTCGTATTATTTAATGAAATTATGCACTGTATAGTGAGTAATATATAAATTCACAATATTTATTTGGGATACAGTTGATTCCGGTTAATCGGAACACATCTTACCAAATTCCAGTTTGAAGAACTTATCCAGTGTGATCTGATGCGTTCTCTTGACGCACTACACTTAAACAAAATCAAGAAAGTGGTGGGCGTGTTCACCTCCTGCTGGTTTTGCTCTTTTCAACACAACTTTTTGGATTTCCTGACCTTTGATAAAAGCATAAATTATCCCGAGGATCATAAAAATCCTCCCGTATCTCGCTGACCCGCTTTGCATCCGCTAGGTGGCGACTTGGGGCTTATTTTTCTCACATTCTTTGGTCTGAATAAGCGGCTGGTCCCATTAACCAGTGGTCCAATAAACCGGATTCAACTGTACATTGTTTTAAAACATTTTTATAATTCCTTACGGATTTGTTGACATGCCATTAAACTGATGCTTGCATTAAAATATGAAACATGGCAAGGATAATTCATGTAAGCTATGCATGTATAGTAGGTAAATCTATGACCTCTTCAGAGGAAGCTCAGCAGTCCAATCTTACTAACAAGCACAAAATACAATGTTCAACTTATATATAAACGTTTACTCAGTCAAGTTAGGTAAACCAAATGTCTGTCCATTCCACCTGAGTTCTTTGTATGTTACATATCTCATGTCCTCTCACATTCAGTTTTTTAGTTGTAAAAGACTTCATCCTCAGAGCTACTGTCTGCATGTCGGACATGTTCGGTTGCTGGTGAAGTCCTCTGGTCCTGTAGAGGCCGCTGTGTTTCCAAATGAGACACTGAGCTGTAGAAGAAGTGCTGAGGAGCCGGTGTAATATCCAGAGAGCTTGTTTCAGCATTGGCCTCCAAGTGGATGCTGTATAGGTGTTGTGGAACACCCAGGCTTCCTCCATCCATTAGAAACTGTGAGAGATACAGGTCCTTACAGCCTAAGGAGATACCATCACAATTACACTTTTAACAAAGACATACCAAATAAAGGTTTTATGATCTGTTACTCTTGTGGTTTGTATTTTACTGTGTAATATGATATACAGTTGATGAGACCGATTTATCCAATGTACGTTTTGAGTATAAATTAACTACCCAGCACTACAAAATAATGTGAAGGAACTGCGTGCTAAGTGTTCCTTAGCACAAGGGTACACTCAGTGCATGTATACCCTTAGTTTGATTTATTTTTTAATTTACTTTCACAGTTTTCCCTTTTTTAGACCTGTACACTTTGATTTTTGAAAAATTAAGTTCCCTACATCAATCTGCACTCAGTTGTGGCCAGTTTTGAGAAGGGCACAGATTTTTGGTTTTCACAACGTTTGGTGCCTCAGTTTTTTAGGACCCTTTGCCGAATATTTATATGGTATAATAAAGTACAATTATAAGCATTCCATACATTTTTGTACTTTTTACATTTATGCATCCAGTTTAAGCAAAAACTTAATATTTAAAGTGTTGACCCTTCTTCTTTAAGACTTCTGCAATTGACCTTGGCATGCTGAATATCAGCTTCGGGGCAAAATCTTGAATGATGACTATCCATTCTTGCCTAATCAGTGCTTGAAGTTTATCTCAATATCTGGGTTTTTGCCTGTGTAACACTTTGGATGTAATACAATGATGACTGTAAGTGTTTCCTTAAAGGTAATCATGGTTAACAGTAAAACATTTTAGAAAGCAACCAGTCTTCTAATCAGCATGGCACAGTGATATCAGCCATCTTGTCCTCATTAACCTTTTCTCCTGAGCTAAAATGATGTAAGCAGGATATTTTGTAAGGCTGAATTGCAGTGGCTGGAATGCAGTAAATTATTAAATTTTGTAAGTTATTTTCATCGCAGGAAATTACTTTGCGATGAATTAATACAAATTGGCACTACAAAAACTGATGCAGCAAAATTTCTTACAACCAAAAATAGTGCCATTCTCAAAACTCACTCTTTCACACTCTATAATATGAAATGATACCCTATGTAACACTCTATAATATGAAATGATATCCTCTGTCACACTCTATAATATGAAATGATACTCTCTGTCACACTCTATAATATGAAATGATACTCTCTGTCACACTCTATAATACCATGTAGTGACAAAAAAGTAAGAACAAAATTTAAAAACTTATTCTAAATTTATTACAAGGAAAAAGTAAAATTTTGCAACAAGATTTTAGTAACAAGTATTCAGATCCTTTGCTGTGCCTCCTATTTCTTATATCTTTAAGGTGTCCCTACACCTTGTTTGAACTCCACCTGTTGTAAATGCAGTGGAACATGATTTGGAAAGAAACACACTTGTCTAAATAAGATCTAACAGCTAACAATGCATATCAGAACTAAAACCAAAGAAGGAAAGAAGAAAGAGAATGAAAGAACTGCCTGTAGACAGGATTGTGTGGATGCACAGGTCTGAAAAGGCATTAAAAAATATTCTACGATGAATGTTTGCAAAAGCACAGTGGCCTAATTCTACAATGGAAGAAGTTTGGAACAGCTAGTGCCTGCTGTAACACCAAACTAAGTAATTGGAGGAGAAGCGCCTTGGTAAAGAAGAAGGTCAACCATCACTGCATCAATCCTCCACTCCAAGTGACCACACAGAAGTCTCTCCTCAGTAAAGGCACAAAAGCTCAGATATAGCTTGTAAAAGGCAACTAAACACTCCAGGTGAGCTTTAGGCCTTGAAAAGAGGCCTCTGACTGACCACTCTACCATAAATCCCAACATAAAAGACATAATGAAATATAAAAATGCATTTCAATCTGGCAAATGGTGTTCATAGCAAATATTGTAAAAGAAGATATGAGCGAATTCATACATCAATGTTCTTTACCTAAAATTCGACATACTTCGTATCAGGTGAGCATAATAAACTGACACTTTCTGATATGCGCAGACTGAGTGTGGCTTTACTTCTCTAACATGAGCGGGGTCAGCCTGTGTATGTACAAAAATATATGTGTACTGTTTATATTTATATGTTCTGTTGTCTTACAGTGTGTTCATTCTAGTGCTAAGTGCTACATTATAAAATAAATAATTAAAAATAACTTATGATTTCAAGTGGAGGGTGTAATCATTTAGAGGACCAACTACTGTCTACATGCTGTATATACAGATAAATGGATAGATTGATTGATTGATAGATATTCATATATAGAAATATGGTTTGAAAGGTGTGACTCTTGTCACATGTACACAGCCCATCTGTGACAGACTAGATGTGCTATATTGCTAATCAGATTAATGGAACTTCAAAAATACACATCAAAAGTACTTTTTTTTATAAGCGAGGGAAAGCTGATGAAAAGCAAATTACTCTCCTATTCACTGGATTGCTATACCGGTGAGTCATTTCCTCATAATGTGATGAATAACATTTCAAAGAGTCATATATTTATACTTTTTTTCATTCATGCATCATATTACAGTAAAAAGAAAAGAATGGATGTTGTGATGTACCTGCTCCAATGTGTTATACCATTACACCAAACTCTGGTTTAGCCAAGAACAAGACAGACTTAATTCATTACACATCCATGATGATTTGCTGTGAGTTACAGGAACTGTTAACTTTCATGCAGACAGCCTAATCAAGGATGTCACGTCTAATTTGAAATATATGAGATCATATAAAATATGCTATTACCTTGTAATGGGGCAGTGCTGGTTGTGGCTTGATCTATAGTCTCTTGAGAAGGCCATGTGTTCATTGCGGCCTCGGCAAGGGCAAACTGCTCAGCTACTCCTAATGGAAAGAGATAGGCCAAACCAAGTACAAATTCCAGGTCAGGTAATCATTTCTACATTCACACTTCACTTACGTTTTGTTTCTTTTACCTTAATGACTCTCAGTAATGAACAACCTGCATGAAGCATGACAGACAAAAAACACATGGCCTTAAGATGTCTACTAAATCCTGTCTGTTAGTCTCAGACAGTCGGATACAGCCAAGGAAAAAAGCTTATGAACTCTTTGGAATGGCCTTTACTCCTACATTTGTCACTTAAAAAATGTGGTCTGGTCTTCATAAAACCTATTCGATACAAGGGGTTGAAAAACCATGTTCACTTGACAGAAAATTATTAAGTCAAGACAAATACAGTCAAATGTTTGTGAACACCAAAACCTAAATCATAAATGTGTATTAGTACAAAGTTTGTCCCCTCTGATGTTAAAAAGTTTTCCTGCAGCCATTGTTGGGATTACATTTAATAGTAACTATTTCTTTATATACTTTGCTTACTTTTACTTTGCTATGCTTCTTACTATCAACTCGATAGCACTGACAATATTTTTACTCTACATACTTTTAATGTATATATAATGTTCTATCTCACTAATTGTTAACAGTCCAGGATTGAAAATTATGTAAACCTCATGGATAATGACTTCTCCAAAGGTCAGATTTCAAATTATAAGGTTAGACTGGAGGTCTACGCTGCACACGCAGTGTGAGTCTGCTCTTGTTCAGAATGATGTTTATGTTATCCATAAACCATTTTAAACAAATTACAGATGACCTATAGTAGTACTTATAGGTACAATACATGGAGTGAGAAATACAAGAGGACAACAAGCAAGTGGTAGTGGTCAGTCATCTGAAGCGTAATAGTTACTGCATAATAGGGCATAAAAAACACACAAACCCAATGGTTTACACAAGCCCCCAAGTCTGTGGAGCAGCTGCAGTTTCATTAAATTAAGATATTTTAAGTTATTTGACACACCATGTTCAGATGACAGTAAATTATTAATCTACAGTGGTACCTTGGTTCTTGATCACCTCAGAACTTCGCAAATTCTGTGCATTTTTCACAAGAAACATTTGTCTTCGTTCTCATCATTTTCTTGGTACTTTACTTGTTTTAGCCAAAACCTGATTGATGTTTCATAATTTAAGATTCACGATTCAGTACTGTACACGATTTTAGTGATTCAGATTCACAACACATCTTGCTCAGTGAAACTCTCCACTTTTGTTTATCGCTTTTTAAATTAATTTTACATCTGCAGTACTATATTCACAGTGCAAATAAATCCCCATGGGTCCTAAAATGGTTATTATTGTCAGCCAAGTGTTTGGCTTTTATGTTGCATTTTTAATCCATTATATATTAAATTACATGAGATTTTTCAACACTTTGTGTTAATTATTTTGACCAGCTGTATGTTAATGTATAAGTGTTAATGCAAGTATTAATGTGTAATAGGTTTGCTATGATACGAGCATATACAATATTATACTTAAAAGTTAATGATACATTCAGATTATTATGAATTTGTCAGAACATATCCTCATTGTAAATCAGAGAGCATATGTAGAATACAACTCCATTAATGCCTAATACTGTGTGAATTTTCTGGGGGTCTGGAAAGGATTCATTCAATTTACATTTTCAGGAACTCAACAACTCTTCAGGAACAAATTAATCCAAGCTTTTAACAAGTATATACTTTATGAATACACATACTGTAAATACAGTATAATTAGGCTACAGAAAATATCAAATTAAGATCAGCAGTAAAATTAGGCAGAAGTTAGTAGTTTAGCTACATGTTTTCTAAGACAGTGATGATGACTATTCTGGTTAACAATATCCAGATATAATTATTAATTTAATCAATTACAGGTGGCTGAGACCTATCTTGGACCACAGGGCAGAGACCAAATTTTGATATAGTGCCATTCCATTCACTCACTTACACTGGGGCACTGGGACAGGATTTGGACTAACATGTCCATGGGAAGAAACCTTAATATATCAAGGAAACTCATGCAGATAAAGGGAAAAGATGCAAAATCCTCAAATGTACTTAAACTTAGAGCCATGAGGTGATAGTACTAACCACTGCATCACAGTGCTATTTAAAATGTATGGATGAGTGTAATGTCATGGCTAATACATTGAACTCAGATGTGTTAACCTGCAGCAAAACGCGCCTCCTTGATCTCATCAGTTAGGTGGGAGTAGAACTGCTCATCCTCCTGTAATGTAGCTCCTGCTCCACCCCAGCCTCCTCCATCTTTGCTCCAGCCACACCAGCCTCCTCCAGCCGCTGCTTGCCCCCCCCAACCTTTCCACTCAATCAAATGAGCCACCCTGCCCTGTGCCATTGCCGTTGGCTTAGTTATGCGCTCTTTAATGGTAGCAAGCAGACCTGAGCAAAGTAAATCAGAATATCAAATAACAGAGAAAATAAAAAGATTATTATGTGGAGGTCATTGCCATAAATATAATTTATCTTTTAATCTTTTTAATGACAGTTGCTTATCTGTTCACAATTTTAAATGTTTACTTAATTTGTATCCTTTTCAAACAGCTTTTTTTTCCAGAAAGTTTTCTAGACATTCCCAGTCATTGCTCTGTACTCAATCATTGGTTTATGATGGACTTCATTAAACAGTTTTTATATTAGAAAAAAGCAAGCAAATATTTAGTCAATGAGAACGAGTGAGTACAAGGTAGGGCTCCTGAATAAGATGCATTAGCAGTGAAACACTCCATTAGCAGCTACTGATTGAGAATAATTAGTATGCCTAAAAATAATTGAGAGAATCATTTATATGCCTGAACAGAAAACAGTTTAAACTGGTGACAAACAAACCGGATCTCCATGCATTACATGCTACTCACCCATCAAAGAGGATGTAGCCAGCTCTCCAATGCCATAGCTATTGCTGTTACTTTTATCTGTCACAGAGCCACTGTATGGCTGATAAGTGTCCTAAATTTATGGAAAATAATACAGTTTGGTAGTGTAGCATGTATATTACATTTAATACATGACATACTTAATTATACAGCAGGAATACAGAAAACAATGCTATGCCAAGCCAAAGGTATGTAAAACAATACACCAGCTCAAACTACAAAAGCAATTATCATTTTCCTTTTGGTTACAGACTGCCAAAGACATGTTAAAAAAAGACAGAATATGATGTGTAATAGTGTGATAATAGGGACAAGGTTCTGATAATTTAGCTTTGCTTACAGTGTGCACTGCATGGTGATCTTCTAATTCGTTGGTTCAGCAACTGCACAGTTTCCAATTACTAAGAAATGCATTGAACCCCAATTCCAGTGAAGTTGGGTCACTGTGTAAAACATAAATAAAAACAGCATACAATGATTTGCAAATCCCTTTTAACCAATATTCAATTGAATTCAGTACAAGGACAAGATATTTAATGTTCGAACGGATAAACTTTATTGTTTGTTGTGAATATTCACTCATTTGGAATTTAATGCAACATGTTCTAAAAGAGTTGAAACAGGGGTAACAAAAAAACTAGGAACGTTGGGGAATGCTCATAACCACCTCTTTGGAACATTCCAGAGCCGAGCTGGGGCGAGGTTCACTACTTTGTATTAACTGCATGACAACATTTCTAATCCTGCAATTGCAAGGAATTTAGGGATCATCTACAGTCCATAATATCATCAAAAGATTCAAAGAATCTGCAGAAATCTTTGCAGGTAAGCGGCAAGTCAGAATACCAACATTGAATGAATGTGATCTTTGATCCTTTAGGTGTTAAAAACTGACATCATTATGTAATGGATATTACCACATGGGCTCAGGAACACTTCAGAAAACCACTGTCAGGGAATACACTTCGTCGCTCTATCTACAAGTGCAGGATCAAACTCTACCATGCAAAGCAAAAGCTATATATCAACAACATCCAGAAATGCTGCTGGCTTATCTGGTCCCAAGCTTATCTGAGATGGACTGACACAAAATGGAAAAGTGTCCTGTGGTTTGAAAAGTCCACATTTCAAATTGTTTTGGAAATCATGGATGTAGTGTCCTCCAAGTCAAAAAGGAAAAGTACTGTCCAGATTGTTAAACTTAAAAAATGTTCCTGTTTATTTCAGCAAGACAATGCCAAGCCTTATTAATGCATGTGATACAACAGTGTGGCTTCATAGTAAAAACATGTGGGTGCTAGACTGGCCTGCCTGCAGTCCAAACCTGTCTCCCACTGAAAATGTGTGGCGCATTATGAAGTGTGAAAAAACAACAACGGAGACCCCGGACTGTTGAGCAACTGAAGTTGTACATCAAGCAAAAATTAAAAATAATTCCACCTACAAAGCTTAAACAGCTGGTGTCCTCAAACACTTTTTGTGAGTGTTATTAAAAGGAAAGGTGATAACACAGTGGTAAAAATGCCACTTCATTGGAACGTGTTATAGGCATCAAATTCTGAATGAGTGAATATTTGCAAAAAACAATAAAGTTGATTTATTTGAACATTAAATATCTTACCTTTGTATTGTATTTAGTTGAATATGAGTTAAAATGGATTTGCAAATCATCATATTCCGTTTTCATTTATATTTTACACAATGTTCCAACTTCATTGGAATTGGGATTGTAGGAACAAGCATACAGCCACCTAGTATCCATAGACTAGCAAATGGATTGTTTTAAATTTAAGGATGGGACCTTTTAGTTTGTTAAACATCATCAGTTTGTTTCAACATTCACTAGTCTAAGTAGTTCTAAACTGCATCTGGAAGTCATGTCACAACTTGCTGGCCGTTTAATTTATAGACTGCATGAAAAAAAGCAGCTGCAATCAAGCCTAAAACCAGCATGTGATAACTATTAGTAAAGTGGTGTAAAGCAGATTACCCCTGTACTCTGAAGCAGTGGAAACCCAATCTCCATTTTTACAAAGCCCTTATATTCATTGATAGACAAAAATGTTACTTAAGGATGTCAGAGGAATGACCACCTATAAACTGTGGTTTAGTTTGGTTTATTTAATATCACAACATCACACTTGGCTATATTAATGAAAGGAACAAGGTTGCATTAATGCACATGCATCATCAGTACAGGTTCAAACATTGGGCAATTCACTAGCTCCCAATTAATCTGACTTACAAAGCACCCAGAGTAAATCCATGTGGACACAGGGATGACATGAACACAGAGAAAGAACCCATGACACTCCACATGGGAACAAACCCAGGAACTTCTTGCTGTGATGTGATAATGCCATCCACGGAGTCATCACCCCACCCATAAAGATGATAAGCATCTATAAAGTACTGTGCGGGAGTACTAATTGCCCTGAGCTTTATGGATTCTTGTGGGCCTGATAAAATTGTATTTCACAGAGCTGTGCTCCTATGATTAAATGAAAGTGATTGCCTGGAGGCATGAGCCTGCAAACCAGGGCATCGGGTTCTAAGCATTAATATGCATGCATTCTTCAAAATCCTTCACTTCATGCTCATGGTAATGCCTTTTCATTTAGAAAATAATCAGAACAGGTAACTTGACCATGGATGCCCCATATTCTGCATACAACTGTAGCTTCAAAGCAGGAGACAAATGTGTGAATAAATGAATAAACAAATTTAATTGTGGCACTTAACTAAAGGTCAGCACTGTAACCTATTAGGTAAGCGTATTTGTTTAAACTTTGTGAGTGAAACATGAACACACCTTTACAATATGCTGTCCTTCTGTCCAAGACTGAAGCTCACTCATGGGATGCTGCTGGCCACTCTGACGCTCTGAATGAGAGCAAACATGTTGTTGTTGTTGTCATCTCTGATCTGTTTGTGTATATTGTTATGCCCATTTAAGGATGAACTTTATTGGATGGGAATCACTACTGTTGCTGCCATGTTGCCATAGCAACAGGCAAGTGTCTTGACAACCCCTCCCAGGGGATCCCCTGCTGTGTAGGGATGATTTTCGTCACTGACCCCATCTCATTCAGACACGACTTTACAGAGGATATATGCGCGTAATACCGAGGGGCCCCCAGGCCCCCAAAGTGCAACCCCTGTTACTCAGTTGTTAAGAGGAATTCTGTGGTAGTGTCCACTATGACACTCCATCCACCTTTCTCATGCATTATGCATCAGCGTCCCTGGCATTTAGCATGCTGAGGTCTGCTTCCACTACAGAGCTTGCTTAATCAGACACAGAAACCCTCACCAGGCAGAAGTCTGAAGGGTCAGAAGTAAAATTGCCAGTGCTTTTTGCCATTTCCGATCAAGGTACTTTGTGTGGGAACATTTGACCCTGTCGTATTATATAAGTAAATGCTCTTAAATCTACTGAACCTTTGGACCTGTCTGAGCTCGCCCTAGTTCATAGGGATGACAACGGAGACTAGTCTGGTGCCCTTAGACACTTCACCTTTATCTGAAGTGCTGAGTAGTTGCATTGGGAGCTCTGCTATCACAACATATGTGTGATTTTTTACATCCATACCAAGCAACTCAGGTCTGCATGTTTAATTAGCAGCAGTAAACATTCATCAGGCATACAAAGTGTCTGTAATCATTTAGAGTAACAGTGATAGTGGGTCTAATGCTACTCATTACCATGAAACAGAGTAGTTTTTACTGTCTGCTGTTTTTCATACTGATTTGTTCAGACACTATGAGACAATACCAGACAAACGCAGTGGCAGCAAAGCAGTGGCAAAAGCTGTATCTCTTACTACCTAATGTGTCTTTGTATAACCATACAATAGAATTAAGAATCACAGTCCTTGTTAAAATGTTCAAATGTAATCCAGTTGTTTCAAGAAACACTCCTGCTTCTTACTATAAACAATAACAAACTAGAAAAACTCATGATAACAGTAAATGGACAACTAGTACACATGCAGACTGAGCGGCATTCAGAAAGACAAGAAACTGACCTTGGTGACCTTTGCACAGGCAGGTGCCCATGGTGACCATCAGCCAGGTAATTAATTATCTGTTCACCATGCTGAATAAATCAAGGATGATCAGGGATCACAGACCAGCAGCAAAACAGCTTCAGAGATGGAAATTTGTAAATAGCAAAAAAATCCTTGATGTCTTTCCAACAGAGAGGAACTTCCTGCCATCTGTGGAGCTGTGAAGAGTAGGGGGTGAGATAGAGATAAAGGAAGAGTCAGAAACGTGAGAATGAGAGAGGGAGTGAGTGTGAGTGTCTGAGGAAAAGAGGAAAAACCTCAATGCACGCCGTCTGCTCTTTAGTGTCCCTCCTTTTCACCACACCTCCTTCAGAGAATTCTTGTTCACCTCCAACCATTACATAGTGATAATGATAACCTTTTCACCCATCTAAAGAACAAAGAGTGCAAATTATCTGAGAAGATAAACATCTAAAAAAATGTGATGGATGCTCTAAGTCAAAAAGATGTAATGATTTTGCACTAAAAACATTTATTTATAATCCCCATATTTTGTAATACTGTATAAAGATTGCGATTGTAATTAATAATCTTAACAGTGACATCATAAATAAATTATACCAAAATAATAGATAATAAAACGTCAACTGCGTCTACTACAGTTTCCTGCTGCCCTCTAGTGTTGGCTATGTTTATCTCAGCGCTTCTTAGACAAGGCCAATGAAGAATCCTAAACTAATGCTCCTGCATTTTTATTTAGCTCTGTCTACTGCGGCGGGAGCTTTCCTATCATACATGCCTTAATAATGAAGCAATACATTAATGAATGCACTAGTGGTTAAGGTACTGGTACCAGAAGGTCCAGGGTTCAAAATCCACCTCTGCCACAAGCCTGTATTAATTGTAAGTCACTCTGTAAACGTAAATGTACAAATTTCATCAGGCAACATGAGTTATTCATGAGGTTTGTGGCCCTCAAATTAAAGTGGTGAAATAATCATTCCTTTACCAATTTAACAATTATTTAATGACAGGAACTAAGCCATTAATGAATTAATGGCTTAAAGATTAATGAATTAATGATTAAAGATTAATGAATCTGAACAGTGCGGTTGGCACTTTTTTAAATTAAGAAATAAAACAATAACAAAATACACTGCTGAGTAAACACCAGTTTGGCAACACTTTGCCAGTCCTAAACTGTGCATCAGCAGATGGGCTACAACTCCACTTGGATTGGAGTTTTAGTTTTTTTGTTCATGCTTTAACTACACAATCCTAAATTATTTTTGCACACAGTAAACTGAAACCTTATGTCCTTAAATAAATGGCCGATGGGTCCTTTCTTATGCATCTTAACAAGCCAGATTGACCATTCTATTAATTTAAGATGTTCTTTCAAAAGTTGTTCAGTTCTGTTTCCACTAATCTGCCACACTGTTTATTTTTATGTTAACAATGCTTTCTCCCAATGCTGGGTGTAAGCTCCACTTGCAGGATCTACAAACCATCTTGAATGATTCACTGTGAAATGTCTGTAGCCCAAACTGGTGAGTACACCCCTATAATACCCTCCATTCGTTACTAATTATGACACTCCCAGGCCACACATGCTTCACTACTAATTAAATTAAGTGGGTGCAAGATCTCCTCTTTACTAACTTTAAAATCTGTCACCATTTTTATCATGTAACCTGATGAAATGTGTACCTTAGTTACTGCCTTAATTCATATTGCTTTAGCATTATGGCATGTATGATACATGCTTATGTCATGCATTTTCATGATGACTCATGACCTATTACTCTTTTGGTCATATGTGAAAATGAAGTAATTTTTCATTGTGTTCCATTTTACAGCTGCATGTTAGATGTGGTGTATACTAAAATATTACCTTGTATAGCCTCATTGAAACTGCTACAGTAAGATATTCTAAGTCTATCTCATATTATATCACTATGTCTCATACTAAAGCATAAATGGTCAAGTCAGATGTATTTATATAGCACTTTTTACAATGGAGCATTGTCTCAAGCAGCTTTACAACATTGTTATCTTAAAAGACTAATCGTAAATTGAGCAAGCCTAGGATGACAGTGGTAAGGGAAAAACTTCCTAAAAGTTGTAAGGAAGAAACCGTGGGAGGACCAAGACTCCTTGGGTGGCCTAGATATTAACCTAAATACAGTTGATTCCGGTTAATGGGACCACATCGGGACGCAATCGTTTTGGTCCTAATACCCGGCTTGTCTGATTAAACGAACATGCCCTATGTTACAAGACGGGACGTGCTATGTAACATATTAAGTGTTTATTAAACCTTTA
>JAUZSV010126142.1:0-21580 GCA_034780495.1 Parotocinclus cesarpintoi | reverse complement strand
GTAAATCACACAATAAAGGTTTAATAAACATTTAATATGTTACATAGCACGTCCCGTCTTGTAACATAAGGCATGTTCGTTTAATTGGACCAGCCAGTTTTTAGGAAACCATCGCGTCCTGATGTGGTCCGATTAACCTAAATGAAATTTCCCATAATTAAATATCCCCTAATTTTTGCAGTTTAATACGGTAAAATATTAATATTGTGGACCAACAGAACACTCTCGACAGATATCTTAAACGTATTTAGTCATAATCAGCACTGTCCTGGACATTAACAAAAAAGCAAACAAACATTAAAAGGAGGGGAACAGGGGGAGCCTGTTTCACTCTAACCCATAGCAAAGGTTCAAAGTGACTCACTGTTTTCTGGATGAGATGTCCCATGTTCTATCACTCCAGCACTTCTCAAAAGCAGTCCTAATCATTTCACAAGAGCTTGGCCTTGTTTTAAACATGTTTGGCATATTTTAAGTTTTTTTTTCTTCAGGGGCTAAGGTCACGTTATCTTGACTGATATCTTCTCGCTGTTATCAATTCTTCAAGCATATTTAGAATAACTACAACTTTTAATGATCTGAAGACAAGACCAACACAAAGCAGTAAGTATGATAAGCAATGGCTTTATGTAGACAGACCCTTAACTCTACTGAATTTTGGGATAATTTAGAAATATGCTTAGTTTCTGTAATCAGATCTAAAGACAATGCATCTAAATACTCTGCACTACACAATTAATAATAAGTGTGGTGTTATGTTCAGCTCTGCCCAGTCATTCAAACAAACAAGCAAAAAGAAAATGCAAAGCTTGTGATAGATATAATCTGACCCATCCTTCAGGTCCGACTGATCTAATATTCAGATTTCACTGAGCATACAAAATTAAGTAATAAAGTTACAATATTTTGATAATTAATATGAAAATGAATTTAAAAAAACCCCAAAAAAACCCCAATAGTTATTCTATGGAAAAAGTCTATTTTGTAGAAAATTTAACACAACAGAAGACTTAAGAGTGAAATATAAGTGGTTGTGAGCCAATTTCAGCTGCCTTTTTGTGGCTGTGTGGAAACTGCACTATGACCGTAAAAACCTTACAGTACCTAGAATTTACATTGCTTTCTTCTAATCAAGTCAGAAAAAGGATCAATGATCAAGAACAAAAGATGTACAGAGCAGTTGTGAGACCCCTGTCTATACACACCAGGGTCAAATAGAGTCTACAGACAGGTTGATTGATTAGGTTTCATCTCTTCAAAGAAAGGCCAATTTTTTTTTAGATTAGCCGTGTATGTTCATGCACTAAATGAGCAAAAGTATTTTCCTATCATTAACTGAAGTCACCACAATATTAACAAATATTACTGTAATTATGGGTTTTGCATAATTTACTAATTTACTCTGCTGTTTCAGTAACAAAAATATAACTATCTAATAATTTTTAAACTAGACTTCATGGACTTGGATCCTACTGACATCCATCATTACTTTCTACTGCAAACCAAGGTATATTATAACAAATAGCTGCACAAAAACGTATTTCGACATGTAAGCGGCCCAAACAAAGTTATTCATTTCACTGCATTAGAAACCAAAAACTTTTTTTTTTTTTTTTTTTTTAACTTTCTTATCTTGGTCATGGATCACAGTGGAGGGTCTGGATGCAGGCAAAGGTACACCATGGGCAGTGTGCCAGTCCACTGCAGGGTTCGATAAGCGAGCCACTTCATAAAATAACCTAATTTTCTCATTAAATTATTTCCCCACATGGGTGTTGGCGAGCCTGTTTACTTTAATACCATCATAAATTCAGAAGTATAAAGACTTGTTTGAATATTTGTGAACCCTTTAAATGTTTACTGCATAAATGAGCAAAAACATCATCTTTTTATCCAAGGCGTAACAGGTAAAGATGCTTAAATAGACAATATTATATAATCATTTTATTGAGGAAATGCATCCACTATTAGCAAAAGCTTTAATGTAATGGTTTTCAAATAATGGGATGACAGCTGATGACAGGTGGGATTGGACACCCTTTTGTACAAGAGTAAGTAAAGTCAGATTTATTTATATAGCACTTTTTACAATGGAGCATCATCTAAAAGGAGCTTTAGAAGATTATACCCTAAAAGGTCAATCCCAAATTGAGCAAGCCTAGGGCAACAGTGGAAAGGAAAAGTGCATGGAAATTAAGTGCATCATAGAGAGGTCAAAGGAGATTGCTGAGGACATCAGAAAAAGTTGAAGGCTAGAAAATCTGTTTCTGTTTAGACTGATGGTGTATACACTATTTCCAATAAAACCAAAGTGTAATATTTAGTCTAATTTGTTTTATTGGGCTTACTATCTATTTTTGACTTGTGTGAATATTTGATCTTTCAGGTAATATCAAGGCATAAATCTAGAACATTCGAGCATCCCTACGGTGCACATGGCATATTTTTCAGCAGGTTAAATACAGGATACATGCTACATTTTGCCAAAAAACAAAAATATACATGTATTAAAAAAATGAGT
This sequence comes from Parotocinclus cesarpintoi, assembly GCA_034780495.1. Classification (NCBI taxonomy): domain Eukaryota; kingdom Metazoa; phylum Chordata; class Actinopteri; order Siluriformes; family Loricariidae; genus Parotocinclus; species Parotocinclus cesarpintoi. Next base: position 19,059 of record JAUZSV010126142.1, on the reverse strand, counting down.
ACAAAATTTAGGTGGAAGAAATTATTAGCTTGCCAATGCTGTAGAGGAAATTAAGTTTAGCTTGAAAGAAACTTTCCACCCAAATTATACAGTAATTGGTTGATTCCATGTCCAAGAGAGATCAATAACTTCTGTGAAACAAAGCACAGCAAACTAAATACACTAAATGTTATCTTTAATGAAGTTACTGATAAGTATACAAATACTTTTTATTTGAACAGTCTTTTTTATTATTTTAATTATAAAAAGTGTCCTTTTGGTTAAAAATAAATAAATAAATAAATAAATGCTACTTGATGTTAATTTCTAACGCAATGAAATTCATAAGAAATGGGGTTACCCAAATACCTTTTGTGGCCACTGTATATTAAGATCCTCCCTTGTGTCCTCGGATCATGGACTGCTGGCATTTTTTGCGAGTCTTGGCAAGGATTCATAGGAATGTAGAAAGAAGTGAACTGTCCCGATGGGAACAGGTATCGCTGCCAAAGAGGACAAAGGAGCCATCCTGGACCAATCCTAATTCATGGAAATAAATTATTTCAATGTTATTTTAGAGAGCCAGATGAATTATGTGCCGATCCCTGGACAAGGACTAGAACATATCAAATAAGCATATCTCAAGTGACAGTATGCTGCAAAATAATGCTGAAGCCTGACACGAAATAAATATTTACACAATGTTTAAACATCATGAAGCCATGTACTGTCACTTAATTTTGCAGAAATCATATTCATATGATCTATGACGAATACAAGAGAAATATAATATTTAGTCTTGCTAAATGAGCTTGGAATACAGGTTCAAAACAGTTTGTCAGCTATTTAATTAATAGGTGTCCAGATTGGATCAAACGGCAAGTGTACAAAGACATGCCCCAGTAGTTGAAAAAAATGAAGTTTGCCCAAGGTTTAAAGTTTGTAAAGGCCAGCGATATACAATAGTGTTTAAAACTTGGTTTCCCCAATACAGTCTAGAATGTCATATTTTTGCATTAATGTTACCTAAAACATCAGATTCTGACCCAAGGCCTAAAAATATTAAGCAAATCTGTTTGATTATTAAAAAAAAAACAAAAAAAAACAAAACAGTGTTTTCCTTCAGTAAGATGACAATCAGGTGTAAGTGTCTGATCTTCTCAACACGTTTGTGGTATTATAGTATCAACAAAAGAGTCTGAGAACCAGCGAGAGAGAGAAAAGTTATTGATGCGAGTCTGGAAAAGACTCCACCAGTCTACTTTCCATAGTGTTGGAAATTCAAGATAATCGTTACCCTCTCCAAGAGCAGCCAATGTCATTCCAGGATCACTGTGTGGAATATAGTCATCAAGGTCACAAGGAGCCCAGTGAAACTTGAGCAAAATGCCTCTTTTACATTGACTATTGCGAACATGTGCGTCTGCCATCAGGAAAACATTGAAAAACAAAATTGCACATAGCAGGGTTGCACAGGAATATCCAGTTCCCTCAAAAGAACATTGCTGTACCAGACGGCTACTATGGTATATGGTTTGTGGATGCATAGTGACCAACATCTAAGTCAAATTCCTGACATCCAACAGAAATGTTATAGGACCAGAAGAAAGCAGTTCATATGAGAAAACCCACCAACAAGCTCTGTGAAGGAATTGATTAAAATTCTTCCTAGATGATGTTCAGTACTGATCAGCAACAACCAGAAGTGTTTAATTGCGGTTATTGCACAAGGTGTGGGATGTGTGATCCACAGAGTTTTACAAAATTTGCCATTATACGCAGCATCATTTTCTCCATGAAGTACCTAGAGTACCTTTTTATAAATCAGATTATAATAAATAATTCACTGCTCCAAAAATAAGGGGACATTTCATTGCATGACATTTCATTTTAAAGCTTTCCCCTTATTTTTGTGAGCAGTACATTATCTAATATTATGATTTTTTAAATCATACCTGGTCACGAGGATCGTAAACTAATTCTTACAAAAATGGTTCAATAGTAAATAGTATTGAGTTTTTGACATAGCCAGTCCAGTCACTATGTAGCTGTAATACACCTGGTTAAAACATTTTTTTTTTACAGCTTTGCTTCAAATATGTTAGGATTTCTAGATCTAGTAAAAAAAAAAACAAAAAGAAAAGGTGACTGCTCGTCTATGCTGCCTGAACAGTATTTAAGAGATAGGGCGCCCCCTGCTGCCGAAAGACCATTCATAACTACCCAATCGGCTTCCGTCATGGCGGAAAATCCGATTAAATAAATACTAGACTTTTTTTTTTTTTACAAAATATGCTTATTTATTTCATTTAACATTTTATATAAAACAATCCCTTCAGTTCACATCGCAAATTTTCATACACTCATTAAGAAGCAGATCTATGAATTTCTTTTTGATCAACTCTAGGCACATCTTTCTTGTGGAACACGGCTACTCAAAACCAGACTAGTGCCCTCTTTAACCTGTGGGGGTCAATGTTTATACAGTAACTAGAAAATGTGCAAAAATGTGCGGTTCCCAAAAGGGGGTGTAAGAGCAGCATCAGGAACAGCAACAGCATTTTTCTGGCAAGTCATATACGCCATAGATACGACTTGATCTACTAACGCCCAGCAAAAGTTGCTAAAGCCCATTTATATTTTTTCCTTTTTTCCACATTTTTTTCTTTTTTTCTATGGACCTTTTAGTTACACAAACACACACTATCCAAGTCCAAATTCATACACTTTTGCCTTCCCTCAATCAACAAAACATGAAAGACATGACAAATATATGAGCCACAGACAAGTACAATAACAGAAATAACAAGGATGAATTTGAATAAAAGGGGAAAAAAAACGGGTTGCATTAGCAGATACTTTCACATTTCAAATACACACTGTCAAGAATCAAGCAAGAGATGGCAACAGAAGCCCAGTGGTGGATTTTGTCCACTACATGGAAGTCCAGTGCATTCAATCCTTCAACTTTGTGCTTGTTCAAGCCCAGTCATCTACAGGTGCAAGATTCTGCAACCATGTCCTCATATTCCTTATAGACAATGCTGCCATTCTTTTCCATAATCAGAACACTGATAGGCTTGTATTTGTAGGGCACACAGGAGGGCAAAGGGACGTCAGCAACACCGAGCTCACTGATAAAGGTCTGGACGATGGCATGGTTGGGTGAGTTGTAGCCATAATGAAGGATGCGTGGGCAGTCGCCCTTGCAGTAGCGAGGGTTGTACATGGGGGGAGCGATGATCCAGTGGTCCCAGCCGAGGTCGCGGAAAGTCACGCGGTAGGAGTGTAGCTTGCACTGGTTCTTGCCCACACTGCTTTTTGCCCTCTTGTAGTTAGGAATGTCAGAAACTATGCTGCCGGGCTCTTTGGACCGGCGCCACCTTGAGCCATTGTGAGAAGGGACTTTGACGTACTTTGCCCATTCCATAGGATGTCCCTCTTCTTCCAGGAAGAGAAGCAATGCAGGGGCTCTCAAGTGGTTCTGTGGTGCGAAATGTCTCCGGCGCGTCTTGTGTCTTACAACGGCACGAACTTGCCCAGATTTCAAGCACCTGTACTGAACATGGACGACGAACCGACTACTTTCAAACAGAGACACATGGGGTGTAATGTCAGTTTCAGCCCACAAGCTTTGAGGGCCTAGAATGACAGCACTGGTGTCAATAGCATTTTCTGGGGATGAGACTTTGGCCTCACACATAACTGAAGGGTATAGTGCAACAGGTGACTTCAGGTGAACAAAAGATGCCCTAATCAGTTTGTTCAGTGGGAGGTTTTCCAATTCATATTGCACAGTGTATGTATACAGCAGGTCTGGCCAGGACAGCATTTGAGCCAGGAAAGAGAGGGGGGGGGAGAAAGAGAGAGGCACATTCAGAGGATCAGTCATTTAATACAAGACAGACATCCATTACTTAGATTTCAGGACAAATTACATTCACAAAATGCCTTTTCTTTCCCCAGTTAAAGATCAACATAAATATTTCAGTGTGTTCACCAGACATTATTGAATTACTGGACAGTTCTGTATTTCATGCAACCAAGCCAGGTCATAAAAAGGGTTCTCCCTCCCCCTATAGAATTAAACATCCACATCTAAACATGTTCATTAGGTATGTCATATAAACGTTCCATAAAATATAACATTTTCTGAGATGGTTTTCACCCCATTTTTTGTAAGATTTGGAAGTTTTATTAGGGGCTCCCTTTCATCTTTAGCCTTAATCCCCTCATTTAAAACTCCATTGTGGGGAAAATATCTTAACCCACAATTACTGGGATTGTCACACAATCAGATGCAAGGCACTCTTGATAGGAGAATCTGTTGATGCAATATCTAAAGCATGATATGAGAAGAATGTAAACTTTTAAGCTCCAAATAATCGTGTTTAATGCAACGTAGCAATTAAAGAAAGCCATTACTTGCAGTCCATTAGGCTTTCACACAATAATCTGACGTTTTACATACATAAATATATCTATATATACACACACTAGATCCCTGCAGCATATATGAAGTGAAAGTGATGGCTGTTTTACCATTAGACGATGATTGGAAGTGCTTATCAGTAGCGGATGCACGAATCAACCTGACGGTATTGGACCCAAACAGTTTGCGTTGCTTGGGCCTGCCGTCTGAATCCGCCGCTTTTCTATACAAACTCCACATGAACTGCAGACTTTGGTCCTCCATTGGCTTTTCCGAAAGCGCGATATTGTTGTGGTTTCTCTGTTTTGAATGGCTTTTCCGGCGACTCTGCTCTGTCGCCAGCACACCGAGATGTGAAGGAGGAAAGGCCATTTTATCGGCCCAGGACTCGGGAAACAACAGAAAGAAACACGACAGTACACAAAATCTGAGAAAACTGTGACTGCTGGCAGCCTTCATGTTCAACCTCTGGCTTGGATGAGTGCACCCAGGGAGGCCACCATCGTCCAAGAAAGCCAGAAGGTGGAAATTGTGCTGAACATCACCTGACAACTGCGTGCTCCTCTGCCTGCCAAGCCATTTTTACAACCATTCAATTCACCTGTTCAGCGTGAGGGTGTGTTCGCGTGACGTCATCGCAGCGCGTTCATGTCACCTTGCTCAGTAAGAGGAATATAAACAGGTAACAAGTCAAAAGGCAATTGTTGTATAGTGAGTAAAAAGTGTTTTTGTTATTGTTTTTAACAAAAATGAAGTTTGTCTCTGATAAGCTGAAAAAAAAATATGAATACCATATATGGCTTAAACGTCATCATTTTTACAACAAAAATACAGCATTTCCCCAATTATTCACAAATCGTAAGAAAATGGGTTTCTCTTTCTATGTTCCCCTCAAGATCTAATTTGCCCCTTTGCAAACTCCCATGAGGTGCCTTATAGCATACAATAGTATATACAACACAAGATCATCATGTTTCATAACAATATATCAACCTATATCTCAATCTATATTTTTATAAATTAAATAATAAGTCTTTTTGGTGAACAAGACCGTACTGTTCCTTTTGTAGTATAGCAAGGCAGCATGTGGCATTCCATAGCTGGTGTGTTTCAAGAAAACCAGACAAAGAGTATGAGAAAGAGGATGATGCAGAGTAAACCCTTGCAGACACAGGGACGACATGCAGACTACACACATAAAGGACCCAGGCCACTGCACCCCAGGATTGAACTCAAGACCCTCTGGCTGTGAGGTGGCTGTGCTACCCACTGAGTCGCCGTGCTGCCCAAAACAGTTCGTGACCTTTGCCTTTTGCATATTGGATTACTATGCACTTACTTATGTATTAGTCTTTACTAAATGTGGCCGGCGTAGTGACTCGGTGGGTAGCAGTTGGTGGGTAGTAGTTGGGTAGTAGATGGGTAGGTGGCTAGTAGACTCGGTGGGTAGTAGTTCAATCCCAGGGAGGAGGCCCTTTCTGTGTTAAGCCTGCATGTCCTCCCAGTGCACGATTTACTCTGGGTTATCTGGTTTTCTCCCACAGTCCATAAACATGACTAATTACTCTAAATTGCTTCAACGACAGGTGGAGCGACGCATCAGTTGGAGTATATGTTTGTTGTATCATGCATGTAATGACCCAGGTGGATACGGACGTGCAGACAAGCGGACCCTGCTGTAGCGGCAAAATGCTAGGAAGAAGAAGTCTTCATTGGCTGTAACATGGGTTTAAGCCCAGGCCATGACACTAACTTATCACAGAACATAACATACTCACTCATTCACACCCACACACACACAAGGTCAATTTCGTGTTGCCGGTCCACCTCCTGGCATGTTTTCAGGTGTAATCCAGACATTTACCAGACAGAAGCAATGTTTAGTGCCTGCATTCCTCATAGTAGATTGCAGTATAAATGAACATGTGCTATGTGTATAACACTCATGAATCTTCAATAACTGTTTTATCCAGATTCCAGAAAGTCCAGAGCTTACATACAGAATGGGACACAAGGCACTTTCAGAGGTGCTTTCAGAGCATCACATAATCACACTCATTCATACTTTGGGACAATTTAGATTATAGTAGTTGATTACTATTTGGTTTTAAATATTTGGAAATATGAAACTGTTTCAAACCACAGCTCTATGGAACAGTTACATTGCGTACTATAGTGCTACTCATAGGTCTGTGTAATACAGCATGTAGCATAAAGCAGTTGCTATCTGGGATATGTGACTGTAATCCATTCAGTCAGTCATTCATTCATCCTCAGCAACCATGTCTTCGAAATCATGCTGCTGTGCAAATGGCTTCTTCATACACTTAACCTGTGGGACTTTCACATTAAAAACATTTTAGTAAATATACTGCTCACAAAAATGAAGGGATATTTTTCACCAAGCTTCCACTGTATGGTGCTTGAGTAAGCCTCTTAAGACTTTAACTGTTTAGACTGATTAGAAGTTGTTCTGAATAAGGATGTATGCAAAATAATGTAAACATAACTGCTATACTCACTTACGTATTCACGCAATACTTTTCAATACCTCTAAACAAAGTGTAGTGTTTAGAGCTCATTTCTTCAAAATGAAAATGAATCCTCTATTTTTTGTGAAAATCTTAGATTTTTCTTATTTTATCTTTGTGTAAATAAAGGCTATGCAAGTGAAGAAGTTTCAAGCTTTTTGCCCTGGCAGTTCACTTCAGCATTTTGCAGTGAATCTATATATGTTGATTTGATTTGTCATATAAACATTTATTAAACATAACATTTTTCTGAGATGTGATGTGACCCTAAAAGAGTTCTTAGAATTGAAAGTCTTGAATGTCTGACGTTTATTTGGGTGTCCCTTTAGGTTTTGACTTTTTAAATGTTTAGCTCTCACTCCATCATTTAAGACTCCATTATAAAAAATATACCTTCCAAATGGATAGTGTTAGTCCCTCTTAATAAGGGAATCTGCGAGATGACTAAATTCAAATCTTAATAGCAGACATTGACAAGGATTTCAAGTGTTTTCTTAATTTTTGCGAATTTTATGACCAATTATTTTTTATTACCTTTAAAAGCCTTATATTTTGGCATTTTAGCTTTAGCCTGTTTAATCGCCCCTGGGGTGTAATATATTGTCGTAGTATGGAATTATATAGTAAACTCTAATAATATCGCTTAATTAGTAGTTATTAAGCTAGTTGCCCGTCCTGCGTGGAAAAACTACGGAAGCCTTACTTGACCATACAATTCAGTAACGATAATTTGAGCAGTTTTCTTGTCATCTGGAATTATACTGCTCACAAAAATTGTGATATTTCAAAATGAATATGAAGCGATTAAATAAGAAGAATTTGATTCAATTCCCTTAAATAAGATAATCAGAAAAACAAATGGAAAGTCAAAGGAAGTTGTTCCATTACGCAAATGAGATACAAACTCAATGATGGTGATTAAGTAGCAAGTGATATATTCATGGGGGTGAACAGAAGTATGTTAAATTGGACGAGGTTCACACATTGACTGGTCAGTAGGGTTTATGGTCACCCAAGACTTCCAAAACACACTGACAGTGATGGGCCATGGACAGGATCAGATTGTCCAGCAGTTCTTGTGGGATCATCTTCATATTCTTTTGAAATATCCCCTAATTTTCTGAGCAGTGTATTTGTCCTAATTTAAAACAACGAAAGCTTTTTTCGGTGTTATACCGGTGTATCGTTCATTTTAAAATGGGTTACGCTTTACATGATAGATTAAACCTGTAATTTTTTTTATAATATTGCAAGTCGCAATATTGTAGCTAATAATCTGGAGACATGAAACGAATTCATTTATTACCAGTGAAACGACTGAATTTGACCGCTGTGCCGTTATTATCGAGTGAAATGTAATTAACCCGCTATCGCAGTAAAAGTCTCGCGATATCAGGAAAACGTGATCCACTCACATCTGTTTAACAAGAAAACGGATTAAGGGAAACCGGCGTTTACTTTTCTAGATTTAGATTTCCAGATTATTACAAGAAAGCATTTAAATGTAGCGTTGTTGATTGGATTGTTTACGAAAAGCGTTAAATAAAACAACAATTTTTTAGGCCAGATGCTTGACCAGAAGCGATCGGAAAGTTTAATTGATTGTCATATCAGCTGAATGAACGTGGAACGCGCTCCATGGGTTTAATGCTTCAGTAAAAAATAAACTGAGGAAAGATAAGGACATGGGCCAGCAGTCAGGTCTGGATGTGTATCGTGTGATTTACGTAGGAGTAGCTGTAGTATTGGCGCTACCGCCACTGGACAACGGACAAAACAACGGTTAGCGGCAAAGTCCCGCCCCCACGGCCGCTTTACATTGGCCCAGTCCACCAAAACTCAACCCTAAACGGTGGTCCCACCTGTCAATCACATTGACTTTACAGCCTGAAGCACTTCCTCGGACTGGCCGGACTGAGCAGCTCTCCTTCCCTCCCTCTCTCCTCTCTCCCCTCTCCCTCCCTGCTTCATGCCGCCGTTGCTGCTGCTGCTTTGAGTTGTTGCTACTGATGGAGAGAGGAACCCTTGCGGGGCGAAAAGTGTGAGAAGTCAGTGGAAAAGTCCCCAAATTCAGCATGGAGACCGTGGAACAACTCGTGACTTTTAACCACATCCAGGTCGAACTGAACGGAGGTGCTCCGTGGGGATTCACGCTGAAAGGAGGACTGGAGCACGGAGAGCCGCTCATCATAACTAAAGTAAGTTGAGCTTTGCAGACGTGTGCTGATGAAAAGGAAAAGTGTGCAAACTAGCGTGGTTTTCTCCGACGCACGTCTTTGTGCATTTGACTTTAATCAGCGTCGGTAATACATGGATGCCACGCTGGTTTATAATTGGTGCATAGAAACTGCGATTTATGTGTAACAGAGCAGACGTTTTGGCGTTCAGTTGGTCACGACGTTACTTTGTAACAAAAGTGCCCGGTGTCAGGTTTCAAGCACGATTTCTCACCAGGGCTCTTCGTTTAACTTAGGATTTTAGCACCTTTAACGACTTCATTTTGACAGTCGTGGGGTTTTTCCACAGTTAAGCGCAGTTTCTTTCATTGAATGAACTTTCACGACGCCACTTCCCTTCTAGAGTCCAGTCATTCCCCACATAGCTCATAAAAGTAACACAGGATTTCATTCAGAATCCTTCCCATCTTGTGGTTTGTGGTATTAAAAAGTGTGGCTGCGGAGACCTTTCAAATTCAGACTTTTCATGTCAATCAGCCAACCAGAATTGTCAGCTGTCATTATCATTATCATTTTTATTGGTCTTTCCATTTTGTCCCAGGTTGGACGTTTAAAGAAACACGTTTTGTTTGACAAACCTTTCCAAGTGCAATAATTCGGCTTTTTCCATTTTAATTGAAGTCCTCGTTTTGCAAGAGCATTGAAGCCACTCTGACATTTGCAAGTAAAAAACTGGTGTTTTTATTTCCATGTTTGTGTACCTCATGGTTGCATATAGTTCTTTCCTGGAGCCTGTCCCAGATGTTGGTCACAGCTTTTTAAATGCAACACATTAACATTAGGCCATAAATCAGTAACCTAAAATGTGTAACCATGCAGACTCGCCTGCGCATTGCTAAGCACTTTATTCCCTGATTCTTAGACAGTGGAAGACTAAGCTCTAAATCGACTGAAACTCGACCACATTGGGAGAGAGGAGCTAACCATTTGGTTTGAAGCGAAATAAGCATTTATCAGCATTTATCAAGAGTAAGTGTTTTGTGGTAGCCCAGTATCCCTTCATTTCTAAAACTTGTGTATATCCAGTCGTGTCAGCATTCCCACAGATGTAACCAGACTAAACTACTCAATCTATTGTTGGTTAATTGTTATCACAATATTGGCCTTTGCCTTCCTGCTATCACAGAAGTGTGCAGTATGCAAACGAGCCCTTTAACAAACCAATGGTTTTGTTCTGTACTGTGAGCCTGCTGATTTATCAGTAGCTCCAGATAACTTTTCTGTGAATGCTTAGATAACCTGTGAAATAGACAACATGTGAAAAGCAAGCTGATCCTAATCTGGGACAAATAACAGCTTCACTAATACAGAGATGCACCATTTTGTTCTGTGAAACAGACATTACTGGAATTCCTTTTTTTGCTGGTGTATTGTAAATATAAAGGGTATTTCTGAGAATAGTGTGTTAAAATGAAACAAAGATACATGTGCTAAAAAGTAATGTAACTGCTGACTGTAGGGGACTGCCATACCACTTAAGAGGATAGTATGATGGACCTAATACTTGTTTGATGTAAGACAAAAAATGTGTTGATATACCGTTATAAACGATCAGCCAGATGTTGTTTATGTACACTGCTCACAAAACTGAGGGATATTTCTTTAGGGGATATTTGAATTTTGAAATATCCCCTAATCCTCTAATTTTTATAAGCAGTATAGTTATAAGAATGTGAGAGTATATACAGGTAGTGAGAGAACAAACAAAGGAGTACTACTTGCACTAGGACAGGCACATATGTACAGCATTTAAAGCGTGTTACAAATAAACAGCAGAAAGTCTTAACAATCAGTTTCTAAACACATCTACTGATTTTAAACTCCCACCGCTGCTCTTGGATGTTGGAATGACTGCATTGATTTGTTGTTTACTGAGTTAAAAGACAGATTTATATTTCCTATTATAGATTATTATAATTGGTAAAACCTCAGTGGTTAAAGTGAACGGATATGGATCAGATGGTCATTAAACAGGGCTGATCTGTAATACAAGCAGATCACATAATGAGTCGAATACAACAATGCATGCTTCTAATATTATGCAATCTACCCTGCAGTAAATGTAAAAAATACTGCATTCCCTTTGCAGTTGTATTGGACCCTGGTGTGAAACACCATCAATTTTGTTGCTTTTTTAAAACCAAATCCAAAATATTTGAGCACAGGTGCTAAAGTGTATCTACGTTTGTCTTCTTGAATATTAATTTTTTGCCAAGAGTTAAAACTACCATGCAGCTGCATTTCTATGATCCTGTCTTCAGTCAGTAATAAATTGAATAAGAGGACTGCTTATCTGTACAGCTCTATCTCGGCACTTGAATGGCCTCTGCACGTTAATGAATGAGATCTGGAGGTCTGAGGGCAGTACACGGTCATGGGAATTCTATTCGATTTTTCCTCAGCTGTTTTCACGACTGCCGCAAGCCACAAAGTGTTGATTTGTTTTTCTTGAATGAAGATGTTTTGAGGTATGAGTGCCCTCGACATTCCCGGGCTCACCCTGTAAGCTGGGGGAGGGGGATGATGTAGAGAGAAAGGGAAAGGTTAGTGAGGCGGGGGTGCATTTAGTGGAAGCATGAGTGTGAGAAGAAAAGTTGTTTTGTTTGTGTGTGCTCTGGACAGAATCAAGACTGCATAGGGAATGAATATTGTATTGTTGTTTGACTTACTTATGTGGATCATCAAAAAGTCTGGTTGCATGACCATGAATGTTTGGTGTGTGATGTTTTAGCACTGCTTCAACGCTTCAACGACTGTGCTGACAGGGTCAAATGAATTCAAGATGAGCATAATCTAACTAATCCTCATAAGATAGTGTATACCAAGGCCTTGTGGGAATTGTATACCCTTTTAGGGTGCATTGATGTGGTGTGCCCCTCCTCATCCAGATGGTATCATGTGCCGCATGAAGGCTGCTCCACCAAAAATTTCAGACGTGTCCAATCAACCCAGGGCTTTCATCATGACCTGATGTATTAGTGGCATAAGGTGGTTTAGATACTGTTAGTGTTCTGGATTGAGGAGTGATGAAAGGTGACTAACAAAATATTATTTGTCTTTCAATTTAGCGGAATGCTTTTGAATGGCAGATTTCGGTGAGATGTGTACTCCTCACAAAGATTGAGATACTCCAAAATGTCCAAAAATCAATACACTTTCAAAAGTGAGACCAACAGAACTTTTTGAAAAACGTTGCAACTCTTCAACCTCAACCAGCAACAGCTTAACACCTGTCACGGTGAGAAGCGCCTACGCCTAATAAATTAAAGTGAAAGTTAAGTGTCCAATCTAAATAAGACGCTTCGCTTTTATATTCCAAAAAAAGTTGATTGATATTCTGACTAAAAAACCTCTTAAAACTTTTATAAAAATATAAATTCCGTTCAGAAAAAAAGCCCAGCAATGATGAAAAGCATAGAAAATTGACCCAGTTTCACAATTGTTTTTTGCAACTTCCCATTTGGAGAAGTGCTAAAAGCCACCCCTTAAAATTCTCCTTTTGAAGTCATTGATCTAAATATGGTAAAGTTATTCGTGTTGACGGAATCAATTTAGTCCCAACAGCCTATCCATAAGGTAAGCAAACCTCCTAGGTTTAAAAAGTCATAACTTGGTCAATTTGTATATGATTGTAGAAATTGTTTTGCAAAGCTTTCAACCTCTAGTTTTTAGATTAAGCATTAATTTATCTAGCCAATCAGTGGTTAGCACTGCTTCCTCATAGCTCTGAGATTCCCGACTCGGGCTCCTAATTTTTCGAGTTTGCATGTTCTCTTCATGTCTGTGTGGGTTTTCTCTGGGTCCTCCAGTTTCACACATGCCAAATTATGTGTGTTAGGTTAATTTAGGTTTCCATTAAGGTGCATTTGTAAATGTTAGTTAAAGCTCTGCCATGGCTCCTTTGTTGCTGGTTAGGCACTGCTCTTCCATGGCCCTGACCTGATAAGTGGGTAGGACGTTGAAAAAAGAAATGTTTATGTCTAAAGTGTTTGAGGATTTGAGGAAATTATTACCACAGTATATTTGTACCGATGAGAAAAGCTAAGCTAAGCCTTTCCTCACTGTCTACTCTATGCAAAAGTTATGCTTAAAACTTCAATATGGAATTTAATTAGTATACATTGGTATTTTTAGGATGCGTCAAGTTAAGCAATAGGATTCATATACTAAAGACTTTTATTTTGAATAAGGAAAAATAGTGGCAGACTATCATGAGCGGCTTACTGGTTGGTTTCTCACGATAAACAGGAAAAGATTTGGGTTTAAATTGAGAGGAAATGTCGAGATCATTTCACTCTGTTGTGTGTGAGATAAATGTGGGGCATTTCACTTTCTAGTTTATTCTCAGCACGCTTTAATGGGCAGTTTTAGACCATAGTCAATCTGATAACTCCATACTCTGCACCCCTCATTTGGTAAAAGCCCAAATTGTTGTTGATGTTCTCCAAACACACATTTGCAGACATTCTACTCAGTATACTATTGTTTATGTCTGGCTCCGGGGGCATTTTTGATCAAATGTTTTTTGAGTTGATCTTTCCTTCTAATTTGATGCCAGCAGAATTTCACTGAACTGTTTACCCATCAGCCATAACATTAAAACCACTTGTCTGATAATGTCTAGATTGCATGAGCTCCAAAAGACTTATGAAGGTGTCCTGTGACGTGTGGGACAAATACCTTGGCAGCAGAGCCTTTAAATTGCGTGGTGGGACATCTACGGCTCGGACTTGTCTGTCCAACACATCCAAAGATGCTTGATCACGTTGAGATCTTGAGAATTTGGAGGCCAAGTAAACACCTTCAGTTCTTGAAAATTTCTTAAAACAATTCCTGAATATTTTTTGCATTGTGCCAGTTTGCATTATCCTGCTAAAAGAGGCCACTGCCGTTAGGAAATACTGCTGCTGTGAGGGCTGTACTTGGTCTGCAGCAGTATTTATTTGGGTGGTACTCGTCAAAGGAACATTAACAAATGCCAGGCCTTAGGTTCCTCAGGAGTGCTTTATCCTGAGAACTGCACTGTCAGTGTTACGCATTTCACCTGGTTTTAATGTTCTGGCTGATTGATGTATGTGCACACTTAATTAGTGAAGATTTTACCACAGCTTCAAGAACGAGATATGTTCTACCTCTAACGAGGAACTAGTGTTTTTACAGCATGTTACTGAGATTTCAATCCCTTTACTTGTGACTACATTTGTTTCAAGTAAAATGTACTTCAAATGTACTTGTGCAACAGTGGAATTCATGTTCTGTATCATTTATAGATATAATATTGTAGAAATCAACAGTTATTAATTTACTAAAATACTTTAAACATTTATTTATGCTAAGCAGTTCAGGAAACTGTGCTTATGACTGTTCAAAGTATTTCAAACTTTATTTCCACCAGACATCAATTTCTTCCTGACGTTTTGAATGCAAATTGACGTTTTGAATTTTTGCAAATGTCTTTATATATATCTATATATTTATATATATCCATTATATATTTTATTTTTATTTTTTTGCTATAATAATCATATATAACATTGCCAAAAATGGAACCCGAAAATTTCATACTTCTGCTCTTATTCTCATGTAAGGGGAGATCACACTACATACTTGCCATGCCCACAAATTATTTGTTTGCTTTAATACTGTATATAGTTTGTCTGTATTTACTGTCTGTACTCTGATAATGAGACTATATTGTTATTTATATATATATATATATATATTAGTTATTATACCAATGCTAAAACAATGGTATATCTAATATAACAGTGGCCTAAATGTGTTGCTCAGTACTATAAATGTACTTAATGTTGTTCCTTGGTAGAGCAAAAAAAAAAATCTCGTATTTGTTTCTGTACAAACTGGTTATAGGGTCTGATACGCCCAGCTTCACCTCAATTTAAACTTCTATTTACATCACTAGGCCACTTTATAACCACCCCAGTGACAAAGCATGGTGGAGTACATCCCCACTAATAATGAGACCTGAAGAACTCTGGCTGTTCTGGACAAAATGGAAATGGGAATGCAGTGAAACGGAACGTTTACTTTAGTAAGGACTCTAGTCATAAAACCCAATGTAACGTGTTGAGAGACCACATGAGCCATTGCCTTACTCCCTGAATGAGAAGTTCTGACTGTTATATGACTGAGTATGGATTTGAATAACATGTCCAGAAATACTTGGTCATTATACAGAACTGACTTTAGATGCAATGATAATCTGATAATAAAAGCATTATTTACCACGTCTAAAACTGCCTCTGCCTTTCCCACGCTTGTGCAGACCAACTAAATACACCATGGGAAATCACAAAGAAAGTTGGGGTGGAAACATTGAAGTTTATATAGACCGCAAAAACACTTTAGGCATACTTTTTCCACTCTTTTTAATTGGCCAATGGAACTTATACCCAGTCTCCATAGTTCTGGGGTAAAGGAAATGTGGAAATGAAGTTTCAATACACAGCCTGAGTATGAATTTGCTCAACAGTGATATTTCATTCACTCAGTTATATAATCAAATGCATCATCACTGTGTAAATGGCAGAATTACTTCCCCTTTTCTGTCATCCAGTAACTACAAACTTCTGTTTCTGGAAAACATTTTCCCACAGTTGAAGCGGACAGTTTCCACACGACTGCTGTTGGCGACTCATCAGCTAATAGGTATTTTGGTACCAAAGATTGTGTTTTCTTAAAGGTTGAAACATTGTTTGATTTTTGTATTATGCTATAGTTGCTTTTGGGTGTGGGAAGAATCTGATATCTTGTTGGAATGTGAGTTTGGCTCCTGTAGCATTTGCTTTGGGTGGAGGGGCTTTGATTGAGAGGCAGATATTGGAGTATTACTGTTACTGCTTTAACTGTATCCTCCACACTGTTGTGTATGAAGCCATATCTCTCATGATCTTCTTTTATTTTGCACAATACACAAATGTTAATGAAAAAATATGTAGATGATTATTTAATGGATAAACTAAGAATGACTGTAGTAGCCTAGTAGTTAAGTAACTGGTCTCTGAGCCAGAATGTCCAGTGTTCAAATCCCAACCCTTCCAAGCTGCCATTGCTGTGTCCTTGAGAAAGACCCATAACCCACAATTGCTTGGATTGTAAGATTTTATCTTGTGTTTTGTAAGTTGTTCGGTTTAAAAGTGTCTGCTATGTAATGTAAATGAAAATAATACATAGGTTAGGTTCCTATGGATAGTGCTACTGAAATGATTTTGTTGGAAGCTGAAATGCAATTAATTGCAAGTCTATGAATCACTTTTATGGTAAAAATATTTTTTTTGTAATTGATTGTGCTGAGAAGAGCTGACAGGTTGGGATTAAGACATGATATATTCCCACATTAAAATGCCAACAATTTGGTATCATCCAGCCATCAAACACAATCCTCATGGGGAGGCCAGTACAAGCCAAAAAGAAAAAGGCAGAGAAGAATAAGGGAGCACTTTGTTTGAACAAGGTTAGCAAAGGGTACAAGGTCATTCCTCACACATTGCATCCTCAGAAGGCACACCATAGCCCTATTCATGAGCAGCAGGAAACCCTAAGATGGCAGGTCTTGTACTGAGCTGTCATGACGTGCCCGTGCCTCTCCATCCACTGAGGTCTGATATGACATTGATGAATCAATCTCTCTTCACAGTGGTCCTAAAGGTTGCTGGCACCCTGACACTGGCTATTTTCTTATTTTTTTGGAAGGCAGGTCCACTTTTAAGATTGTGAGTTTAATCATCTCATTTTGACACCCATTTACACTTGATATTGTGTCTTGTGTTTGCATTGTGTCCTGGCTATCAAATGCTTCTTCATTTAGACAGATTGACTTCCAATTAATATGTAAATCAGCTCAATACCAGAACACCCAGTTAATTTGTTGGTTGCAGTTGACTGATTTTTACACGGTCTCTTGAATTTTTCGAAGCTAAGAGCTAGGCGTCAACTTTGCAAGTTAATGTTTAGAAGTTATCTGCAATTAAATTGTTTAATCCACTCAAGGCCCTGCTTGCTTTAACCGCTTGGTGGCATTACCTTAGTATATTGCAGGTGTGAAATAAACAAACACTGCACAGTGTTACCAGTAAACTCTGATCTTACCTGCTTGTGAAAATTAATGAATTATTTTGAAGGTAATATTTTTGTTCAAGAACTGTTTACCCAGTTAATAAATACAGTCGATTCCGGTTAATAGGACCACCGATTAATGGGACGAGCTGCTTATTCGGACCAAATCCTAAAGTACCGAAACAAATCCTATTATATACGTGTAATGTTATCTGCTTATTTGGACCAAAATTCCACTTAATCGGACCAAAGAACGTGTATAGTACGTAATATCCGTGAAGAAACTCCCGAATTTCTCCCCAGTCCCCTACTGCCACCTACAGGTCTTTGCCTAACATTTCCATTTACTACAAAAAAGAAGCAAATGCATCTTGGCAAAATGGTTGTATTTACACTTGTTTAATATGTGGCTACAGTTTAGACTCAAACCTCCACCTGAAGTGGTTTGACTAGTCAGATTTAAATATGTTATCAGTGCACTGTGGGTTTGTTCCTTTCACAGTATTTAGGTGGTCTGTCCCTTCCTGGATACAATCCCTATACTCCTCATGCATAAAAATACCTAGTGTGAACAGGGTATCAGTCGTACATGTGAGGAATTTAAAGCCTTTTATGGATTATGATCTTTATCTACTCTCCATTTTTGGTCAACTCTATGTCAAACAATCAAGCTGCCAAGTCAACCTGGAAAAAAAAAGTCTAATGAGCTTTTAATCTCCCCTCCAATTTACATTCTGTTAAATAAAGAAGAGATCCATTTCATCAGTTTTCTTCCAGCACATTTAATGTTATGTTAGATCCCCTGCTGCTTCCAATGGAAAGGAATCAAAAGATAAAGGTGATTTCTGTTCATGTCTGAATTGTATTTAATCACTTACAGAGGTTTTGGGAATATGTCAGCCAGGAATGGTATATACTCACTCCTCTTTTTATTAGTTACACCTCCTTGTCTACACATGCACATTTCATCAGTTCCACTTACTATGTAAACTATGCAGTTTGTATTTCTGCCATTTTAGACTGTAGTACATTTTTTTTCTACATACCTTGTAATACATTTTTACTTTATTCTTAAATGGTCTCCACTGATCAAATGGACAGTGAGTGTAGAAACAAGGAAGTGTATCTAATAACAATATCTGCGATATGCTCAGAAAAGCAGCAAAATATTTTTTGAACATGATACAGTAAATATTACCACTAGTGGTTGCCCACCACTAGACTGAAGGGACTTTGCCACTTTCACTTAGCTTTCTCCTAGATTTTTGTGTGACTTCTAAAAATGTTCTGTTTTACCGTGGACTCTTTGATAATCGGTTTTGAGACTTTGGTATGAAGATAAGAGTAATTCCTTCATCTTTGTGATTAGTGATGTGCAATCAGGGCTGCAGTAGTTGAAAAGGTGCTGCACACAGCAGCTTCTGTGTTTGAAATCAGCAGGACTTGATTTGATAATGTAATAACTGTCAATGTTTGATGGAGAGTAACTGGGGTTGTACTATGATATGCAGTTCACATTATGCTGTATATTGGTATGAAATCTGCTTTGCTTTGTTTTCATGAACTTCACATGTTGTCATTAGTTTCTGTGAGACTACTTAGGATAATTATACCATGTGGACTGTTTGGACAGTGTTTAAGTGTTTTATTTTGGGTGTAGGATTAGAAGTGTTTGGGGTATTTGTGACTTTAGTACTGTCGCAAGCCTCTCGGTTGGAGTCGCTCAGTGTAACGTGTGTGTGTGTGTGTGTGTGTGTGTGTGTGTGTGTGTGTGTGTGTGTGTGTGTGTGTGTGTGTGTGTGTG
>JAUZSV010126031.1:0-13683 GCA_034780495.1 Parotocinclus cesarpintoi | reverse complement strand
CAATAGGCAAGCAGTTCGTTAAGAAGGCAACAACTGCTGGTGTAATTATTAAAAAATGAAAGAAACACAAGATGACTGTCAATCTTCCTCGTCTGGGTCTCCATGTAAGCTCTCATCTCATGGGGTAAGGATGATTCCGCCCAGAACTACATGGCAGGACTTAGTCAATGACCTGAAGAGAGCTAGGACTACCATCTCAAAGATAATGGATTAATGTGTTTATGTATCAGATAATTTTGCCCAACCTCTTTACTTAGTAAGAGCACTGAAGAGTCGTGGTTGGGTCTTTCAGAATGACAACGAGCCAAAACACACAGCCAAGACAACTAAAGAGTGGCTTCTCAGACGCATTTCGATACCCTAAAGTGGCCTATCCAGTCTCTAGGCCTGAACCAAAAAGAAGATTTTTGGAGGTAGCTGAAACCCAGCGACAGTCCAGAAACCTCTTCTGGAGAATGTCTGTATGGAGAAGTGGGCCAAACTCATGGTCAAGATCTACATAAACACACACACACCCACACACACACACACACACACACCCACATATATATATATATATATATACAATGCAAAAAATTGGGGATATTTCAAAATGAAATAAATATAAAGCCCCCATAAACCAAAGATGGCACCATCCAGGCTACTTACATTCTGGCAGACATACTGTACTGACCTGTACGTAGCTCCCATAATGGAAAACATAAAAACAAAACAAAAAAAAGATACATGATTCTTTTGTCTTCACATATTTTCTGAGATCAGGTTAAATGTCTCCAATATGAATTCACCTGACAGTTTGAAAAAAGTGTTTTGTCCTCACAACTTGTACTAAAACTTAGCATTTGAAATATTCACCTTGTGTCTTTTGATGTGCTGCCATACAATACACAGCACAGCCACATCATCTTGTGCCCATCCTCCCACTCTGTAGCCTTAAACCACAAGCTTTTATTGCAGCTAATTACATTTGAAATGACCATCAGTGTAAAGTGCAGAATGTCAGTTAAGCTGGTATCTAATGTGACATCAGCAATGAGTGATCCACTTAAGCATTATTGTCCATTTTATAGTCCTGTTTCGAAGAAACAGGCACATTGACATTTGGCTTGCATTATTAGTTAATGCACAAAAAGTTTAGAAGAGTTTAAGACCTTCATTTTAACTAAGGAGCAGCTACTGTTACAGAAGGCATTTGTCTGTTAATAGGAGCTATATTAAACTTTTGAAATGTAACAGTTATGTGTTGACAACCAATTACACTGCTCACAAAAACTATATTTCATCATAATTTCATTTTAAAGTATGCGCTAATTTTTGTGAGCAGTATAAGTACACGTTGTGTAACAACTTAATAATAAAATAATGCAGGAACGTTAAAATAAATTTGAATCTACTTTACTGACAACAATATTTAAAAGGATTGTAGCTTACAGACAATGTCAATACACTTGCTAGATGTAACATCATTATCACACTAAATTATTCCTGTGAGAAATAAGTGGAAAAAAATGTATTTTAGTGCTGTATTTTAGTGACCTGATGCAGGACAATTAGAAAAGCTGTTTCATGACCTTTGGCTAAATTAACCTTGTGCCACAGAATGAAACAAAATGTGTCTGTTGAGAATGCATGCATGGGGTCTTCAATGTCATTATTTTATCATCATTTATTAAGCAGTCTGCAAATATATCTATTAGGTACACTTTGCTAGCGCTGGGTTAGATTGCATTTTGCATAAAGAATTAAGGGTGCAGTTGTAACAAGTGCTTATTCGGGTTGCTCTTGCCTGTCTGTATGGTTGTGCATAATGTTTGTGAAAATTCCAGTAAACCAGGAGTTTTTTAAATATTCCGACCAGTCCATCTACCACAAACATCCTTCATTCAGAGTCACTTAAATCACCTTTCCTCATTCTGATTCACACTTTGAACTTTATCAGGTTTTCTCGACCTTGTCTACGTGCCTACAAGATTAGCACATTGCTGCTATGTAATTTGTTAACAAGCGGTTGAACAGGTATATCTAGTATAAGTGCCAGTATTAATTGTATTTTGAATTGGAAGCTGTACGGTATGTGTTAGAACTGAGGAGAGAGTGTGAGCTCGGAACGGGAAACCCTCAATGTGTCCCTAAAATACTAGATACCTCGGGGGTTTTCCCTGTATACGTCCGTCGGCGCTATAAGCCCCTGGACGTTACCAATTGACCATGTCCTGTCTATATATTTGTGAAACATTGAAATTCACAAGTTTACAAAGGTTTAAAAATGTAAGTGTGCTTGTGTATGTGTGTCTGTGTGTGTGTGTGTCTGTACCCAGATGTGTAAGATGTTGTTACAGAACTAACTAAAAACATTGGTGGAGGAATTTAAAAATATAAGTTTTGATAGAGCGAGAGGAAGGGAGAAAGAGAGAGAGAACGAGGGCAATAGAAAAAAACAGCACACTTATATTATCTTAACTCTGCATTGAATTAAGAGGTATGAAAACGGCATGAATTATGTGTTACACTATAGGCAATAAATGTTTTTAAAAAAAAGTACGCAGTGAACTGCCGACCTTGTGACCCTGAATTGGACTAAACAGGTATGGAAAATGATTGAGTAAAAAAGAACATGTTCGGTTGCTGCATAAATATGCTAAAAAATAACATCCTCTACCTATTTACATTCTTATGGTTTCTAAGGCTGAGTGTGAAAGGAATATAGATTTTAGTGCAGCATTAGATGAGAAATGACAGCTGCAATGAGATTTGCCCACTATTGACACTGGTGAACTTTTCAAAGCATGACAGAGTTTAATCCTGGAGCTACTATCTGGCAACACATAATTCACATTCGCATTCACATTCACAATTAAGGGCAACCATATGCTGGATGCAGAAAATGAATGTAGTTCACTTGTATTGGATATTTCTAATATTAAATATTCCTGGTTCAAGTTATTTAAAATTGTATAGCTAGATACGGCTTCATGAATGTGTTTGTATGTACGGTGAAGCTGGTGACAGAGTGGGAGCATGTACACTACACAGCTTCTAAATTTAGTTATGATTCCCCTGCAGAGAACATCTACTGATCTTTATACCAAACAGAAGCAAATGACTGAGATGTTCAACTGGGCTAATAGGCTAATTATAGCAGGCTATGATAATTAATTTAATTAATAGCCCTTGTCTCATTTATCCTTATCCAACAAAGCATGCAAACATTCTTGTAGCAACAGACGTGAGAATGACCATCCAGTTTTTAATTGACTAAATTATAGGAATAATGTTTTCCTCATTATTACAAGAGGTCTCTTTTTGTTACTATGTATGACCTTGAGATTTTGCATTCTTAATCTAGACACATTGATAAAGGAGGCCAATTATGATGTGCTGTATAATATAGTTATGATATCTGTTTAAGAAAATATTAATTTATCTTTCATTTAGCTTCAGGCTGCATTCAGTTTTAAATTCACCAAAGTTCCAATTTAAATCTGGCTTCCATGAAAGCTGGAGAGGCATGCTTTCTAACTTCCTGTGTCTGTTGGAGATTTCTGGCACTGAGATGTATATATTATCACAGTCAAAGATTAGTGAAATTATTAAAGACCTCAAGGCCAGTTTAGCTTAACTGAAGAGTCTTAAAAGCATGATCAAGCCAACACCAAATAAAAGCTTATTGCTCTAAGAGATTATTGAATGTTTTGCTTAAAAGTAAAAGTCAAAACAGTGCTCCAGTATATAGACCATTTGGCCAAAAAAAGAATCACCCTTAAAATGAATGTTTTGTCAGTTTTGTCACACTCCTCGACAACATGTCAACAACATAGCACAAAATCATGCGATATCTGTAGACAAAAAATGTATCACGTATAGTGTAGCAAAGTCTCCAACAAACCGAGCTATGCCTGAGTCAACTGTAAGTGGAAAGCACAAAAATGCCTAGAAGGTAAAAAATCCCAGAATGGGATGACCTAGTGCTGATGAACATTTGGCTGAGTATCACCAAAGTGTTCAAAAAACTGCCTTCAGAAGCATT
Source organism: Parotocinclus cesarpintoi (assembly GCA_034780495.1). NCBI lineage: Eukaryota > Metazoa > Chordata > Actinopteri > Siluriformes > Loricariidae > Parotocinclus > Parotocinclus cesarpintoi. Next base: position 9,656 of record JAUZSV010126031.1, on the reverse strand, counting down.
TTAGTATAAGAACTGTGCATTAGGAGCTTTATGGATGGGTTTCCATCACCAAGCAGCTGTTCGAAAGCCATTAAGGGGGAAATCTCAATGTCACAGCATACAGTGGAATTCTAGATAATTTCCCTTCATATTCAGAGTCATAAGGGGACTGTCTAAAGTTTACTAGACACAATTGAAAGTACATTTTGAATGTCACGCCAGTATATGCCGTTCAGCCAGTATAGCCTCCCCTTCCATAGACATCACAAATTTTATCTGTTCAGTCTGGGCAGAAGACACTGCAGTGACTTCAATTAAGGTCCCCATAATGGCCAGCTAGAGAACTGCCAGTGCACCACCCGGAGAAGTGGTTCTCAAAGTGCACCATAGAGGTGCAAATTATTGCATTTTAATAAGAATTTAGAACAGTGTTTTTTTATTTTTCCTAGTGTGCTCCTATTCTGCTGTTTAAAGGCAGCATTGTAAAGGCTGTAATAGGTTACTGAATTTGCTAGTGCTGAAAAATATGTTGCAGTTCCAAATCTTCCAATTCTGTTATACACAATCTGAGTAATTTTCCATGTTTGTGTGTCTGGGTTTTATAATCTCTAATGCACCACTACATTATCTCTTCCTCTTCATAATCTGCATTAACATGCTCATACATACACACACACACACACACACACAGGTTTTTCATTGTGAGGATGGTCCATTGACATAACACATTTGATCATCTACTATCTGACCAGTGACTGGCTGTGATTGTTTTTTAAATCGAACACTTGAATTCACACTTCCTAAATGATAAATAAATTACATTTTATTTACATATTTTTTATGCTTGTTTTGATACTTGTTTGGGTGTTGGCTCGCTTTATTACCTGCTTTGATCGTCGCTTATGATTCTTATGTGCTCGCTATGCTCGTTAATGTTTGTTGTGCCTGTTTCATGGTTGTTATGCTCGTTTAATCCTTGTTGTGCTTGTTATAATGCTTGCTATGTTGGTATCCTTTTTTGGTCACTTTTAATGCAGCTTTCTGCTTGTTTTGTTCCTCCTCATGTTCACCCATCTTATAATTTGTTTATTGTTGCATGTTTCTAGCTGCCAAATTAAATATTGTTTTTTGCCCTTTGACTTCTGATACTCCTTAAATTCAACTTTATACATATCACTGGAAGTATTGCTTGTATGATTTGTAATTGTATGTATATTTAATTGTACATTATTATTTTTGAGTATTATTATTATTCTGCTGCGCCAACCCTACACTGGGGAGCAACTCTTTTAATATGCCTAGTCTCACTGGTATTGTTTTGTAAGTTGTTTTGGTTTAAACTATTTGATAATTGTTGCTTGCTCAGTTCAAAACTTGCTGCCAGCATCACTCGTTGGATTTAGATGTCAACTTTTTGTATGCCAACTTCTTTTAATCTGAGATTTGTTCTGGGTATTGAAGCCTTAATATGGATATGGGTATGGATATTTTCTTTTAAGTGGCAGATTGCGATAACAGAACAGTCAAAATTGTATTTCTACCTAACCTTAACCTCAGACCTGTAACAGACCAGGTTAAATAGTGTGTATTTAATTCAGTGATTAGTAAATCAAGAACCATTTGCTATTCTATAGTATTAACCACAGATATTCCGCATCTGCACAGGGCACAAAACAGTGTTTGCTATTAAACACCGTAAAAAAGGCCAAATGACTCACCTGGGTCTCTGACATCACATACAGAAAGTTCTGATCAGCTGAGAAAGCCATATCCCGCAGGATTGGGCCATTGTCCACCACCTGCACTGTCTCATACTGAAGAGCACCATGAGATGGTCCATCCACTCTGATCTGAAAAACAAAACAACAACATAGACATGTTACCAAACTTAAGAATAAAGCAGTTTTATGGGGCAATTTGGTCAAACAATTACACTGAAGTAGCAAAATAAATATAGCCCTTACACATAGTGACCCTAATAAAGATTTATTACAACTTTTCCTGAGCATCTGCAGGGGAAAAAGTATGTCGATTTCATTGTTGGATTTGTATTTGAGATATATATATATATATATATATATCCATATTTTGATGAATTCATAGCGCCAATTCTCATTCAGGTTACAATGAAGCTTTATAGAATTGATTGTTACCAGCAGCTTTACAATAGTTTGTTAAGTGTATTTATCACAAAACAAGGTAAAACAAAGTGCATTGATGAACTGAGACCAAGTTCTTTGTGGATGAATTTGGGTGGACTGAATAAAGCCTTGACCTTAACCACAACTAACATGACTTACAAACCTTAGTGCTTCCAATATTGTGGCAAGGTTAGAAAAAAAACATTTTCTCCCCGTGTCTGCGTGGGTTTACTCCGGATACTCCGGTTTCCTCCCACAGTCCAAAGACATGCGTGTTAGGTTAATTGACTACTCTAAATTGGCATTGACTTGTGTATATATATGTGACTGGTGTTGAGATAACCTTGTGTATGGATATAACCTCGTGTGTGTCGCTCACATGGCCACTGACGTTGAAGAAGCCAAATAAATCAATAAAATACAGTATTTTAACAGTTTAACAGTAACAGAGAACCCACTTATAAGACAAAAATATACCTGATAACAAGTGGCAAAAGTATCTGAACTTTTGTATTTAGTATATAGTGTGACCCCCTTGTGCAACGGTAACTAAAATAAAACGTTGAGTAATTGTTGATCAGTCTTGCAAGTTGGCATGGAGGCAAGTTACTCAGTTCCTACAAATAGAACTGCGTCATCTCTGAGATGTTGATAGGTCTCCTCACATGAATTGCTTGCACAACATTTATATAGGACTATGCACAAACATGTATCACTCACAGATATGCAACATTGGAACCTTTTCCCCAAATAACAAATGTCAAAGTAAAATATTTTTGTCTCAATTGTTTAATTTTGTTCTCTTTGTCTACATTTAGAACTTGTGTGCAAATCTGTTTATGCTTTAGTTTAACAGAAATATAACCAACAACAATCAAGTACCACTGTATCAACATACATTTAGCCTGACAGCCATGACAACACACACCAGCATTCATGTTCACAATAATGCTCGTAGAAAAAAGACTGGCCTGTCAGTCTACAGCAAGATAGGCTGCATTGCTATTATCATGTCTGACCATGACTGGGACCTTAAGGCAGATCTTCAACCCCTAAGGCCAATAGGCGCCAATAGTCTGACTCTTCAATCTGACCCTCTACTTCCTATGTATCTGTGTTATGCATAGAGAAACATTCCTATGTAGTGTCACAACTAATTATAAAAGATTCTATTTAGTACTGTGACTGAGAACGTCTTAAATTCGCCATGAAACGACTGATGATTCTTTGATGACTCATGTCAAACCATCAAATATCAATAACAAGTACACTGTCACAACAGACAACAAGTAAATGGTGGTAAAAAACTATGGCATTCAGAAAAGTGAAGCCACAAATATACCACAGGCACTTTTGTTGAATATCCCATTTGTAAGTGTAACTATTAGTGCTTAAGCTTCAGAAATGCCAAAGCTTACATGATCAAATCAGTCTTATCCATAGTCAAAACTAAATGTAAACACGTTACAGAGTTATATGTAATAAATGTCAACAGCTTTGATTTGTTTATCACATTGCAACACTGAAGAAGCATTGCCCTATTTTATTAATTTATCTTTTATTTAGCTTTAAGCTGTTTTCAATTTTATATTCACCAAAGTTCCAATTTAAATCTGAAATGCCTGAAACCTCTTTTGTCATTGAATATATAAGGTTTTTGAAACTTTTGCCTATTGACCACAGATCAAACAATACGGTCTTTTTCGGGTCTTTTCCTTCCACATAGGCTTAACCCCTCATTTTCTCAAAAATAACAGCTGATGAGAATGAAAGTATAGGTTAAATGAATGGGAAAATATCCCACTCATCCATGATATGCCAAGGCTGCCAAGGCTCGGTGGGCAGATTAGAGTTAGGATTGATCATCTGTGTGGGGGCAATGTGTGAATGCATAGTGGGTAAAAATCATGCAAGTATGTTAGGCAGCATGTTTATGAGGGTAACTTGAAAAATAAATAATTAATTCACGAGGATGTATTTGGACAAGCACAACCACCACTAAGCAAATATTTCACATGGAAGAGCAGTTCATGCCTGTAAATGTTCTCTTTTAAATTAACTACATATTTCTATGCTTGCTTTTATCGCAGCATGGTTCCTTATAAATACTTTAAGGTATGTAGGAGTAACACTTAGCATTTAGACAGTTTGCATATAGGTAGGTTGTTTATACCATAAGTGTTCTTGTCTGTATGTTTTCATGCAAGCTCATTGCAAAATCACTGAAGTGGATTATATAGTCTAAATCCTGATTGAATTACATTGCTTATCTTCACTATCATATTATAACTGGAATTACATACCAGAGCATGATTTGCACACAATCCTAATTATATTTGCAGAGATTAAATGCCATCTTTACAAGCACCGATTCTGTTGGCTCCTGACTGTAACCAGACCAAAAAAAAACATGCAAGCAAAATAAAACAAGCAAATCCAAAACAAATAATCAATCACAGTTAATACTTAGACAATATTTCACAAATACTAGTCTCTGTCATTAGCTTTTAATATATGAACACACACCACAGTTTTTAACCACAGTGAGTATTATGCACAGCCCCAACTTATTAAAACTGAGCTGATTGCTCACCAACAGACCATAGACTGACATGTTACATTGGTTTTCCACTAGACAGACTGCAGAGTTTCACTTATGTATAGCCTTAAGAGCATGGCCGTCAAGGCTTAACCTTTTAATGCCAAAGTTAATGCATATTTACTTTATATGCCTTACTGTCCTATTGATACTGGTGATCTTCTGACCGGCATCTGCCAAACACATATGACACATATGGTGAAATTTGATTCACCCCTCAGAGGACACAATTCCACTTTTTCAAAATTCCAGAGGGATGTTCTCTCAGATGTGCTTGTGTTGATTTTGCATTTAGAGCTAGAACTTACTTACGGTACTTAGGTTGAAAATCAAGTACAGAAGTACAGTCAGCGATCCTGTTTTCTCAGCATAAAGCTACAGACTGACCTGACCTATGAAGTTATGGCAGAGCAAAATATGATATGATGACAGTCTACGCATCTCCCCTATAATGTTAGTGTTTTCTTTGTTGATATTAAAGAGCTGCATGTTTAAATAGAGGGGCTATTTATTTGTGATTTGCTTAATAACTTGTGCCAAGTCAGCCCTTTCTTTTATATTAAATATAAACCTACTTAACTTTGTGAGTAGCTAGTGATCCCTCTATTTCCTGGAGGAAATTACGCACACTGCATTAATAAAAAGGTCAAGAAGGAAGAATGAACAGGTGCACTGATATGTTATGACAAGCCTGTCTCCAGAGCTTATAACAGACTGCCGTACATACTTATTCAAAAGCTTAGACCTTTCACCCAGAGAATGGAGGCAGAGAGCACATCATTTCATAATTTTTATGATTTATCCGCAGACATCCACACCCCATAAAGCAATTCCCAAACAGTTTAATATCAAGAACAAGGTGGATGCCTCGAACAAAATTGTACATGATTCACACATTAAAAAGATTCTGTAATATTGCTATGCTAACTCAGTCAATTGTGTTGTAACTGGGAAAGAGAACTGCTTGACTAAGCTTGACTAATCTGACAGCAGGCAGAGAAAGAGGTGGCAGGGAAAGCCATTGCAGTGCAAAAACCTCAGGGGCTTCACAGTTTCCTCATGCTGGAAGACACTGCTTAGCGACCATGGAAACTGCCACTTCCTCTGGCTCAAAACAGCCTCCGCATGATCCCTGGTTTCAACCCTAGCGGATCAAAATAGGTCAGGAATGGAAAACGTTTTGGTGCAATAGATCAAAATAGAGCTCTTGAGGTAAGTAAAAGATTACTACAGTGGCAGAAAGTGAGGAGAAAATATATACCAAATTCACAATAATAGATGCATATGAGCTCACAGTAGTAGTAATAAAATACCATACAGAACTTTAGGTCACCATATTAATACTTAATCAACTCACTGTTAGAAAATAAATATTACATTGGTATATGCCTGCTGAAATTAATATAAAAAAAAAAAAATATTGAAACAAATATTAATTACTTAATTCAGTGAATAAAAAGCCCATATCACATTATGTTAGACTGCTCGCAAAAAAATTGGAGTATATTTAAATAGCTTTTATCTGAGTACATGTTTACTTAAAAACCCCAGGTCACAGCCTACTGGCAAAACGAATTACATTTCTTAGTATAACTAAAGTTATACACTCAATCACAAACAAGTTAATTCAAAAAAAGATGGTAGCACTGTAATCACAACTCAAAAGAAATCCATGAATCTGCTTTTCCTGGTAACTATCCATTGGCGACAGGCGCCCTTTCAAGTGTGCACATTCTTATTCTCCATGTCGGTGTGGTCATTGATTTTGGATTATCTGTGTAAGCGCCAATCTCTGGAGAATGGCTCATTTTTCCATAGTCAGGCACATGAAGGCTTTAACTAAAGCCAACAGTCTGCTAAAATACTAAAGCAAAATGTGTGAAGTCACAAAAGAGTAAGAAAGAGTAACCGATTTCAAGCTGTGTAAGGATTTATAGTTCACAAAGAGCTATTGCTTTATTTTTGAAATAGCCAATATGCATATAACTAAGTGAATATAACAACCCTTATTAAACTGAATATGCCTATTCCTTCTGAGCATTAAGGAATCCTTATAACAAGGTCACCACAACAGCACATAGCCAAACTATGCCGTTTTTACAAGCATTTTTAGTTTTTGCACACAGTACCACAAGGTATCATTCCAGTGCTGAATAACAGTTCAACATTTCCAGAAAGTTTTCCCAGTTGACGTTCCTTAAAGTTTCAGCACTGTTCTTTGATGATTAGTGTCAACATGTCTAGTAAACTGCAACCGACACCTTATATCAGCAACACTTTATTTGATTTGTGGTGCATATCTGGAAATGTAGCCGAAGAAAGTTATGATTTGTTGATAAATAGACAGGACACTCCGAGGTTGCAAATTATATCTATATATATTGTCTCCCATGTGTCCCCTACAGCTTACTGGAGCTAAGGTAGCATTTCAACAACATACTACTGCTTAATAAGACATCCTAATAAAAGACATAAAACACGTCAAGCTGTTTACTTGCAAAAATTTCCACTGTTGCATCACAGCTACAAAAAAACCTGGTTACAATCCAGGCATGTATGTGTGGAGTTTGCATGTTCTGTACATGTCTGCATGGATTTTCTCTGGGTGTTCTGATTTACTCCTACATTCCTAATACATGTATTAGATCAGTTACTATGTCTAAAGTGTTCCAGTGTGAGTAAGGGTGTGTCTGTTTGATTCTTCAGGCATTTCAATTAATAAATAAATAAATTAAACTTAATATCAAGGGAAAGTGCGAACATAGCTGAAAAGTATCTTACCTCCAGTCAATGACAGAATAGATTTATTAGTGCATCACTGTGGAAGCATCAATATTAGCTGGAGGCGAGCATTTTCCTGAAGCTTTGTGTGAGCTGACATTAATCTATGGCATTAGAGATGATTCAGTCCTAAAAGCTGCTGTATGTGCCGGAGCTTACTTTAAGGCATTAGGTATTAAGCATTAAATATTAATGCCAATGGAGAATATGGGATTTTGTTGTCATTGTTGTCCAGATTGTAGCTGCATCATATTCAGTTTGATTCAATTGGTAGAAGCATATCAATGCCCTCTGTGGCAAAGAACAAAGGCCACTTTTCTATTTGCCCCAGCTAAAGCAGAAAGAAAAAAATAAACAGGTACATTTAAGGGTTCACTAAAATGGCTTCATAATCAAAGCCATTTCCATAGGGCACTGTGTCTGTCAATAGCATGTGGTATTTAAGCTGCAAATTAGTGAAGAAAAATGAACCAGCTCTCCTGCAGGCACACTGCACCCAGTAAGCAGCCATGTTGACGCGGGAGGGCAGCTTTGTTTTCGTTGCTAGGTTGGATATTGAGGTCGTTTAAATACTTTGCTCCTGGCCGTGCAAACAAACCCGTTGGTGTCAGATTATCAGATTTCCTGACCCATTCTATCTAATGATTTTATCCCCACAAATAACTAGCTGCGGCTCAGCTGGATTTTAATTAAGCTGACTCTAACTGTGCTGCTCAATGTCTGTGTTTTGTCATGCAAACTTATATGAAACTAGCATTACTCCTTGTAAACTACTGTACATAACAGCCTTCCAACACAGTGGGGCACAAAGAAAGTTAATTAAGAATTTAAGCAGGATATTTTTGTTATATCACTACAGGTAGTCCCCATTTCACAATGGCCTGGCTCATAATATTTTGGGATAGTTTGGGTACTTTTTACAATGGGAATCCTGAGAAACAAAAATAAATAGGCATTCAGCAGAAACTGTAGTCTGAAATGTGAATTTTCTCTGGGCCAGCAATATGCAGTATGGAACTCATCTGTGCTGAACGAGGAACTTTTCAGTGTGTGACATAGTGAGTCATGTGGTGGAAGCGCTGTGAGGATGTGAGGCCTGGAGGGGGCCCATAAGTAGTCATTTTTGTTAATCACTTTAATTTATTACTCAATAAATGCCATGAGATCTTCAACACATCATAAAATAAGCTTCATTTTAATGATTTTGCCCAACTGTAAGTTAATGTAAGTGTTTTAAGCTGTAAAGGTTTTTTTTCTAATATGAAGGAGATTTTGCGTTTTGGCAACATAATAGATTCTGCACAATTGGCAACTAGAGCTTTCTCCTACCATCACGTTAGATTTAATTACACACAGTTTTTTGTTCTTGTTCTTAATTATGCTTATCATAATATAACTAATTTAACTTTAGTCTATAAAAATAGTCCAAGTCTCTGGCCTGAGACTGGCCACTCTGGATGATCCTCAGGGACGTGAAGGAGGATATTAGCAGGCACAGAGTGCTACTGTTATATTTCTTAGTCTGAAGTCCCTCAGAGAGCAAAGCTGAGATCACACTGCTCAAACTGTTAAAAAAAAAATCTCTGGAGAGAAATGGAGAGAGGACTCTAGGTAGTCTAACAGGTCCACACGTCCATCATGTCACACCTCCATGGGGGCTGCATTTAGCCATGCATGAGCAATAACTTCACTTCTGTAAACTGTTCCAGTGTTGTCATGAAACAATTTAATCAAAATAAGTATTTAACATGTTGTAAAAACATCAATGTAATTCAACCAGGCACAGAGAATTTATTGGTGAGTCTGTTGAGAAAAATCAGGAGAAATGCTGAAAAAATACAGTCTGAACTTCATGTTCTGATGTAATTGTCACTGGCTTTCTCTTATTTTTATTTCCTCTGTTTGAAATGTAACCATTGCCAGTGCTTCTACAGGGGCCAACAAATAATGTTGTGGTATGGACATAAATTGAAGAAATGCTACAGCATTTTTCAACCAACCAAAACAAGCCAAACAAACCTGAATTTAGCAGTAATCTAAGACAATTGTTACGATCAGTGGTGGTGTTTTTGGACGGAACCAGAATGCGGGATAAATATATCCCCACGTCGTATAATAAGAATGGGGAAATAATGATAACAAAACCAAAACGGGGA
>JAUZSV010125924.1:0-13683 GCA_034780495.1 Parotocinclus cesarpintoi | reverse complement strand
TTCCAGTCAACGTTTAAAGAACTTATCCAGTGTGATCTGATGCGCTTTTGCTGTGGCTAAGTGGCGACTTGTGGCTTCTTTGGAGTAAATGGAAATGTTAGGAAAATTAGAGGGCTGGGGAGAAACTCGGGAGCGTTGTTGTGATGCCAGAAACGAAGAGTTTCTTTGGGAAACACGGATATAACATATTTCCTGTTCGCTGTCACGTTCTGTGGTCCGATTAAGCAAATAACATTACACGTATATCATAGGATTTGATTCGGTATTTTAGAATTTGGTCCGAATCAGCGGCTGGTCCCATTAACCGGTGGTCCTATTAACCGGAATCGACTGTACATTGTTTTTTTTAATTTTTATTATAATAATAATTACAGTAACACGAGTAGATATAATTTGTTACTTGCCATCTCTGCAATATCAAGCTTTTCAAACTCTACTGTTTAAATTGGACTGATCTGTTTTTAAATCTGTTTAATTGAGACCTGTATCAGCCTTTTATGCCTTTTTTATCTCACAATATCAGTACAGTATCTTACAAAAGTGAGTACACTCCTCACATTTGTTTTCTCACATCCACAACTTTTTTTGTTATATTTTTTCACGGGACAACTGAAGATATGACACTGATACAATGTAAAGTTGTCCGTCTACAGCTTGTATAACAGTGTAAATTTGCTATGCCTCCATAATAACTCAACACACAGCCTTTAATGTCTGAACCACTGGCAACGAACGTGAATACGCCCCTAAGTAAAGTGAGGCCACCATTATTTTCCAGCACTGCCTTACCTCTATTAGGCATGGTGTTTACTAGAGCTTCACAGGTTTCCACTGGAATCCTCTTCCACTCGTCCATAATGACATCACTGAGCTGATGGATGTTAGAGACATTGTGCTACTCCACCTACTGTTTGAGAAAACTCCACAGATGCTCAGTAGGGTTTGGGTCTGGAGACAGGCTTGATCTTTACCCTCAGATTCTTTAGTAAGGCAGTGGTCGTTTGGAGGTGTGTTTGAGGTCATGATCATGTTGGAATGCTGCCCTGCAGCCCAGTTTCTAAAGGAAGGAGGTCATGCTCTGCTTCAGTATATCACAGTTCTCTATCTCCCTATACCTAACGTGTGATGTCTCCCCAGATCGTGCGACATGACCGCACTATGGAGCAGATTGTATTTCCAGTACCCAACATCTGCGAGTACCTGACAGAGGAGTCCAAAGTGCGGGTGTTCACCACCACTGAGAGGGATGACCAGGGCAGCAAGGTGAACCACTTCTTTCAGCAGGTTGATGACCTCTACAACGAGATGTGGTGGCAGAAGAAAATGAGGAGTATGGCTAGTTTTATTTAAAATAAGCAATTTATTATGATCAAGTTTTTAACTGATGACTGACTTATTCTGGTTTTTTTCCTGTGTAGATAATGTCGCTCTCTTCTGGGTATCAAAGCACATCTCTCTTTGGGGCAGTATCTCCTTTAACCTAGCCGTGCTGGTCAACTTGGCTGTGGCTCTCTTTTACCCATTTGATGACAATGATAATGAAGGTACCTCCTAAAGGAGTATGCATGTAGATATTTAATATTTTAGACTTACAGGATGTACAAGGAATGATTCCAAAGTTCTTATTAAGGACTGTGTTGGCAGGGTTAGGGTGCTGAATTACTAACCATGATGGTCCAGGATTTGAACCTAGCACTGCCAAGCTGCCATTGTTGTGCTCTTAAGTTCAATGCCCTTAATCCACAAGAGCATGGATCGTACATTGTAATGATGTATAAGTCACACTGGATAACAGCGTATGCATTATAAAGCAGCAGAAATAAGATAAATGTGTGTTTATGTTTGTTTGTTTGTTTATTTTTAAGGTGTCCTGCCACCTTTCCTGTCTTTAATGCTGTGGGTAGCCATGGCTGTGAGCACATCTATGCTCTTTATCCTACCCAGGCGTGGGGGCATCCTAGCCTTCCTAGTTACGGTCATACTCCGCTCTATTTACACCATAGGCCTACGACCAGCACTGCTGTTACTTGGAGCGACCAATGTAAGAATCATTCCTTTCTAATCCACTTTAATATAATTCATCTAAATAAATTCACATTAACTGTTAAGGATACTTTGCCTGGATGCAGAGAATGATCAGAGCCTGGTCTTAATCAGTGTGTGTATGTATAGTATCTGTATCTGGGACTGTGGGGGCCTAGCAGTTAAGGTACTGGACTGGACCAGAAAGTCTAGGGTTCAAATCCCACCTCTGCCAAGCTACCACAGTTTTTGTCCCTGAGCAAGGCCCTTAACCCACAATTGCTTGGATTGTAAGACTGTTTTCATTACAAGTTGCTCTGGATAAGGGCGTATTGAGCAAGCATAGGGTGACAGTGAAAAGGAAAAACTCCATTAATGTAGAAGAAAGAAACCTCAGGTGGACCAAGACTCAAAATGGGAGGCCTAGATGCTAATTAAGTAAATACTGAAAAGTATATTAAAGTAATAGTAAAATTAAGTAAATATTATAATTTCAATCAATAATAATATTTAAGTTAGTAATATAATAAATAACAAAATAGATTTTAAAACAAAATAGATATAAAAATCAGTCCTTAGTGGTCTCCAAGTGACTAAATGATGGAGGGAGTTACTGCACTCTGGTGGGACTGGGTTCTGTTGATGAAGACCAGTAAAGATGCCACTTATTAATATTGGTTAGGTATGTGTGAACTGCGCGTGGAACACATGCCAGCTGTGGATATCCCAGCCTGTAGACTGTAGCAGTATGTAATTCGCTCTGGATAAATGACATAAATGTAAATGTATAGACGTACGGTATATATACACTGTTCGGGCATACATCAGTATGACACAGTGAGTCATTTCATTGTATTTTACTGTATAGTTCCTTTTCTCAATACAAAAATTGCTTTCACTTCATACATGGTAATCACACATCTCGGGTTGAAAAGTGTTGACACGGTACATTGTTGAATACTGCACTTGCTTTGGGCTATTTTACACAATAGTTTGAGCAAAGGAAGAAAAGGAGATGATAACAGATGACACACTCACAGCAACACTTTCTGGATCTCCCCGTTCTCTTCCAGACAGGTATGGATTACTGAGTGCACAGCTGGCCCGTTCGGCTCATTTTGGCTGTATGGGAAAGAGCAGATGAATAGCAGTGTAAATGTTTAGCCATCTCAATGTCATTTTCCTGTACAGCCACAACAATACAACTCTACATCAGGAAGCTTAATTAATAATTCAACAATTTGGAGCACAACCTCACTCTCAATCGATTCATACCCATTAAGCTGTGTATGCAGGTTTGCAGAGGTCCAAACAGTTAAACTGTTACAAATAAGTATCTGAAGGGAAAGCAAATATGGGCATGAAATACGCTTTCCTGGTTTGGCCTGTATAAACATTTATCATATTTAGTTATGGTATTCAGAAAAAGGTCTAGCATGCCTTTGACTTGACAACCAGTCAAGCTCAGCCACTTCACACTGACTGCACACCATATCACAGGCGACTTTAAATAACTCTCGGGTGCACTATATGGACTTCTGAATTTGTGTCTGAATGACAATGACAGCTGCTTCTGTCTTATGTGACGTAAGACTGTGTGATTGTTCCAACAGAAATTAATCCAAATTAAAGACCAAAATATAAACACACAGTGAAATATAATTATAAACAAACATTTCTCATATGCTGTATGTAGGTGGCGTGGTACATGTAGTGTTAAGCAGATTACAAAATTTCTATTTCTATTTTCTATTTCTTTCTCTGGTTGTGTCCACATTCTAAAAGTGTGCAGCACGGGCTGTAACATAGTTCCTCCTTATGTATGTATTAAATACAAAGTAAATAAATATTCATCAAAATACATTAAACTAAAACATCAAAGTATAAAATAGGGACTTTTTTCATTTGACCAGCTGCTTACAGCTGCAACGCCCAGGGTTAAGAGACGAGTGTATTCCCTATTATAGTTTGTTAAAATTAAGAATTCATAGTTAAAATGAACAGAGATTTACATTAATGGCATTTAGCAGACACCCTTTTCCAGATGCAATTGTGGGTTAAGGACCTTGCTCAGGGACCCAACTGTACAACTGTAGCAGAGGTGGGATTTAAACCATGGACCTTCTCGTCCATAGTCCAGTATCTTAACCACTAAGTCACCACAGTCTCACATCGATTGGAGGGTGCTTTATCAAAAGCCAGTTTATCCCATTTCTGCCCACTCAGAGCTGCTCTTAAGTCTCCTCACTAAAGTTCAACAGTTACTCCTGTTGTTCCAGGGTTCCCCCACTTCAATTGACAACCCAAACTCCACCTACGTAAAGTTTGTGTGTAAGTCTGTGTGTGTTTTCTTTGGGTTATCCAGTTTTCCCTCCACATTCTAAAGGCAAGCATTAGGTCAGTACTGTATGTGCCCTGTGATGGACTGGTACCCTGGCCTGCTTTTGGTTGGGCTTTGGGCTCCCTGTGGCAAATTAAGTTATTAAGTTAAAAAAATTAGATTCTTGCCACTGGCTTGTAAAGGTCAATTTTCCAGACATGAGAGAGTCACTCTAAAAAATCTCTGCACCCAGCACTCTAAAAAACTGCCATTATTTAAAAAATAACTGTCTTGATTATTACTGTTGTATTTATTAACAATATGCATTGTAAAAAATGTCCTTGTATGCTTAGCCCCGAGATAATTTAAGTCCGTCAGAGGTTAGTGACCTTAAACTGGCTCTTCAGCAAGAGCTGGACTAAATCGAATTGACAGCACGGAGGTGAAAAGACTACTCTTGGTGACACAGAGCTATGGGGTGTATGCTTGAGCTTAATCTCCCTATTTCTGTTTATAATGCTGCTCTGCTGTTTTTTTTTTCTTCTATCCTTGTGGTTAACAATTTTCAAAAGCCTACCACAGTGTTTATTGTCTATTCTAGTTGGTCCCTAGGTCTAAGCAGTCAAACTTTGTTGTGCTAGAACAGTGTTACTTTATCCTGACACTGTGATACCGTGGGTTTGGCAAAGTTTTGCTCCTCCATTTAAATGCTGTGGCACTCATTTGACAATGATGTTAATAATAGGGTTGTTGAGCCTTTTTTGAGTCTTAAAGCCCAAGTCCAATTCCAAGTGCAAGTCAGTGAAGGTAAAGTCCAAGTCGAGTTTCTTTTTTAATTTAATCGAGTCGAGTCTCAAGTCATCAAATTTGTGCCTCGAGTCAGACTCAAGTCCAAGTCATATGACTCGAGTCCACATGTCTGCCCTTAACCCACCGCTAACTCTGTAAATGTAAATGTACCTAAATGCTAACTGCGTTTGTGATGTTATCATAAACGAAACACAAAACGATATGAAATCAGACTAAATAACTGAACACGTTTATTTGTGCTTCCCCTAGTATGGCGTGCACATGAGTAGTAGTAGTAGTATTATATGTCAACAAATATCACAACATAGCAGAAACAGAATAGAGCAATTATATATGGGAGATCCTAATAGCTAAATGTAATCCGATAAAGTACCAGATAAGCTGTTCCTTGAAAATGTGCTGTCATATAGACTATATAGACAAATGTTTGTGGACACCCCCATTACTGATCTCTACCACAACACTTATGGAACAAGCAACATTTACTAGTAGCCCATTCATCATATATAAAAAATGTCTTACCCTTAAAATTAACTGGAACGACAAAAAGGGAGCAACATTAGATACCAGCCTCACAGACATGTTCCATGATTCCACTCCCTATTAAATACCTGTGTTTATTCATTTGTTTTTTGTATGTCCACAAACATTTATCTGTGACAGTGAGTGTTCCCATTTTGGATCCAAATTCACTGGACGCATTTGGCATTCCTCGCTAAATAGGATGTCGGCCCATCAAGTGGGCTCCACTTAAACATATTTACATATTTTTTACAGAGAGCATTTTATTCTACTGTGTGCTGAGGGTCACAAATATCAGTTTACTAGCTAGCCCATCATCCCAGACACTCCCAGTGATGTCTTTGGCCAGGTCAGGCAATGCACAAGCATTGGCTGCCAAATGGAGTATGGCAAATTACAGACTCTGCAATTGACCAAGGCCCCTCTGATACCAGGTTACATGGGTTTAAAACAGAAAAGAAAAAGTAAGTAAAATACTTTATTTACAAATAAAATAATTTAATTACATACTAGGTTATACAACAAAATACACTTCTTTACAGAATTACAGATCTAACGTGCAGCTGCAGTGTATGTCGATTTTGCAGTTGTAGTAATTTAGTTAGCATTAACAAAGTAGTAGTACTAGTAAAATATTTTTCATATATTGAAAATCAATATGACATCAGAAATGATCGATTTCTTGTCCTTAAATATGTGGGATACACTTTTGTATCCATATTTCCCACCCTAATACATAATAGTATCAATGTTAAGCTTGGCTGAGTGTTTTCTCAAAAAGTGTCAGCGTAACAAATATAAAAAAAATGATAGCAAAAATAAACTGTCAACAGGAGCTAGAAAAAAATCCAAACAAGGCATAAAGTAAAAATAGATTTTGACCCACAATCAGCGATTGGCTCCAGTCAGAAACAAAGACGAAACTCGATCAGAAAAGTACAAGATATTCTATAAAAAAGTGTGAGAGCTATATCCGTCGATTACCTGCACCAGCTGTAAATATGTGTGCATAATCTGTTAGGACCTTGCAACTCAATGTTCTCATGCATAACCCAGAAACCTACATAGAGGAATGGAACAGGTTCCTGCACAGCAGAAGCCAAAGTGGTATGTCGCACACATGATGCGCTTTGATAGCGTTCTCATAAATTTAGGTGAAAGGTATTTCCAATTCGAAATGTCATAATTGATCATGAACGAGCAGAGCACATGGCTAGCACTCCTCGCAGCCCACAGACTTAACGTAGAGCAGTAACACTGATATAAACACACACCTCCCCCTGCCACAATTCGCGTAAGACTATGGCACAACTGCCGGTGAGGGCTGACATGGATGTTTCCCTCCAGCACTGCATTGCAGTCCTGCCTGACCTCCAGCTCTGAGTTTCCAGTCATGCTGCCTCTGCAGCTGCCTGCTTCTCGCTCGGCTCGCCTCGCCTCGGCCGCTATAAACTTCTCTTCTATGCTACTCTTCCTCTCTCCCCTTCTCTCCAGAATATCTCTCGGCTGTCATCCGTTACCTGCGGTGCCACTAGAATCAAAAGCCATACCATTTCACCTACCTCACTCTCCGGTCGGCTCGGAACTTCAGCATTTTCCCCCAGAATCAATTATATAACAACATACGCCGTGAGCACCAGATGGCCGGACAAACAGAGAGAAGGAAAGAGAGAGAGAGAGACAGACAGACAGAGAGAGAGAGAGAGAGAGAGAGACAGAGAGAGAGAAAGAGAGAGAGAGAGAGAGAGAGGGAGAGCAGCTGGCTTGTGATGCCAGGCAAGTCTGTTGGGTGTTGGATACAATAATTGCTGTCCTCTTTTCTCTCCTTGAGAACGTAGCCGTATCTCTCTTTCCTCTCCCCCTCTCTCTGTTTCACACTCTATCACGGTTGCTGTCCCTTCTTCCCCCTCTCTATATCGCTCTCTCATGCTCTCCTGCCATGCAGTACTGCATGGCTCAGCTTGTTTTGTCAATGCGACTGTCTATCCTTCCACTTTCTCCTCCTCCCGCTCATCCTCGTTTTGTTATTTTCCCACAGGAGTGACCAACCCATGAGTGGCCTGAGAGCAAAGATGAGGATTCCTCCCAAGTTTCTCCAGCATAGTCAGTACTGATGAGAAAGCCCAGCATGGGTTATGGCAGTACATTAATGGAACAACTCGAACAAATGTGTAGGACAAAGAATATTAGCCTTCCAGTTGCTGCGATCTACAGTAGGACCATATTTCATCGTCTGGCTAGATGTACTGGCCTCATCTGTCATTAATGAGATCAGCATTTCATACAGAGACAACCTCAGCATTGATCCACTAAGACAGCCGTATTAAAACACCAGTGTCACATATATCAATTTGTGGGATATTTTATTCATGAACTCCTAAGGCATTCTATCCTTTTTAAGACATTATCACTCATGATCCTGTATAAATCATTAGGAAAAAATATGTATGTATAGGTGATATACAGTGGCGATCACTAGTATAATGGAGAGCCTGTCTCAAATGTAGCTTTTAATGCAACATATTTTTATGACCAGTCAAAACTTTTTGGCAGAAACTTTGCTGCTGTAAACTATCCTTTTCCCACTATGGGACAATTAGAGTGAAAAGTTGAAGCTTTTAAAAACTTGTGGTTCTACCAGCATTGGTATACTATGACTCTACTACTGGTGTAATGACCCATATATTGCTCTGAAACCATCACTCTGTAATATGGAGAATACATGGTAACTCATACCTGAAGATTAATGAGTGTGACGCAGCACCAAATTTCACAAGTGCGAGCCCGTCGGGAGACTATAGTGTTTAGGCTGTTTTCTGTGTGCATCGTTTTGCATCTCTGTTCCTTTTCTCTTTCCCCAAGCAGCTTTTGAAACCCTCCTGTTGTTCTCTTACTGGTCCGGTCATGTCACTCCTGTGGTGTCTGTCTCTGGTCCCTGACTACCAGCTCAAGGTATCTATCACAGTTTGTTTAATCTTGTCTTATGTATTGGTTACCTCTTTATAGCAGATTTGCCTGTCTGTTTAGCTTAGCTTGCAAGCTTTAGCCACCGCTTTAGTGGTGTGTTTTCTGTTGTTTTCGGTGGTTTGTCTTTCTGTTTGTAGTTTCCTGTGTGTTTGCAAAGCTTCTGGCCTGCACGGTTTGTAGCACCACTGCCTCACAGCAAGAATAAATCAAACAAACAAACAAAACTGGTATCTTTGTTGTATTTTGTAGGCTAATAGAATTTGCTTGTTACCCGTCATTCACCATTGTCAGCCTAGTCGAATGGGCAGATAAGTGGGGAGCTCACTGAATTAGTAAGTGCGTACCATGTATTAACGAGCGATATTAACAAGCATGATTAATACGCAATATCATAGGTGTGCCTGTCTACTAAGAAATAACAGCAAAGTTCACTGCATGTCATGCTTTCAGTGGAATTCCACTCAAGTTTGCCAGCTAAGCCTCCTCTAGTACTAACCAGTGTAAACCAAATTGCACCATAGAACTCATATTGTCTAATTTGCCAGCACACCATCGCCCAAAACACAAAAAAATGCATGCTTTTCTAAGCTGGATTTTTTTAAGTAAGATGATACCTGCATATAAGCATATGGAAAATTTAAGCATCCAATGAGCTGAAACTAGAGTGTAGTTCTAATGTAACATTGCTGCGAGTTGAAGAGACCATAATAGGCCTGTTCTGCATTTCTGCTGTAGTTGCCATTAGTCAACAGCATTGAGCTAATGCCTTCCTTCTACGTTTGGCAATTAATTAACTGTGTCCATTCATTTTTTGACAACAGTTGGAGAAAGGTTGTTACCTGTTTCACCGTTTCAGTGCCCCTCAATGCATAAAACATTCCTCAAAATTGGTTAGACTCAACCCAGTGCGGCAGTACATTTGTCATCACTCGGTCCTTATGGACTAACACCTTTCATCTGTGCTTGTGTTGCAAAATCAAGCTGAAAACCGTCACTTATAAGCGGTGTTAATAAGGATTGTGGTTTCCTATCGGACAAGACACTGGACTATGGATTAAAAGGTTCAGAGATCAAACCCCACCTCTTCTGAGCTACCACTGTTGGGACCTTGGGCAAGGTACTTTAACCCACAATTGCTTGGACTGCAAAGATTGTATCAGTGACCTAGTGGTTAAGGTATTGGACTATGGACAGAAGGTCCAGGGTTCAAATACCACCTCTGCCACAGTTGGGTCTCTGAGCAAGGCCCTTAACCCACAATTGCTTGGACTGTAATACTGTATAAATTGTAAATTGCTCTGGATTAAAGCGTCTGCTAAATGCTGCTATTGTAATGTAATAGTGAAGCAATGTTTGATATCACAGTTTAACTACTAAGGCAAACAGATATTTATTGAGAATTATTAGCACACACACATCCTAATGGCACAACGAATGTCAGCCAGAGGGTACATGTGTTCAGAGTGCTTATGGGAATCCAAAAGTAATTCTCTCAGTAAGCTCTTTGACACACATCATCTGGGGGCAACTGTTCATGACTTTCATGGATTTGGAAGGTATTTGAAAGGTTTTCAAAAGTGCTGCAGATGTTTTACTGTTTATTGATGTTATACATCTAGACAGAGTTTAGTTCTGACAATTCATATATAAAATGATCTACAAATAGATCATGTAAGTCCATGATCACAAGAATAAGCAGATGCTCCTCATAAGATTAACTGATAACTCGGTTATTAAAAGTGATGCATTCTGTCAGCCAGTCGTTCTCCATTTACACAATGTCATGTTTTACTTTGCTTGAACCTTGACAAAACAGCTCAGCGAGTTATTTTTAAACATGAATGAGTTTATGGAGTACTGAAATTGCGCCTGTACTCTGCATACATTCGAAACTGCTACTTAGCCTGTACTGCTTTTTCTGACATTTCTTCAAAAAAAGAGCATAAATATGATCACTTATTCACATGGCCAGCTATCTCACCTTTATCCAGATTTATCAATAGTAATTCTCGTAAAAGAATACAGAGTGGAAGAAGGCTTTGGATTTCTATAAAAGTCTGTATTAAAGATAATCTTGTTTTTAAATTTTAACACAGCATCCCAGCAAATAAATGCAGAACACCAGTGGTGATGTTTCAAATCACTTAAATGAATGTGATTAGTAAACATTTGTTTAGATATTTGCACAATATTCTGTAATTCCAGGTACTGCAGATTTTTGGAGACATGAACTCAGGTTTCTCTGGCTCCCACTGTGCTGTAATGTTCTGGCCATTTGATCCTTCACTGCTGACAGAATAAACAGTGTTAAATAACTGCATTAAATTTGACCAACCTACGCATGAACATGTGCTTTGTTTAACAAAACACTTATCAGCGGATGGCAAACAGGCTTCATGTGCTATGATTTATGTTGGTGCAGGCTTGCATGTTTTTATTTTTTTATTTATTGTTTATTCTTTATGACTGTACAAGTGGACAATATGCATTTATTAGTGTGTATTAGTTCAATTAGCACGAAAAAAAAAACCCAATAGCGATTACCAGAACAATATCTTTTAACACAATTCAATTTATAAGATACTTTAATTAGTGTCATAGCACTCGAGTCCATAACGGAATGGTCTCAGTTTTGTCTCGGTCTTGACCTCAGTTGGACTCAGTCTTGCTGTAAGGTGTATTAGTAAAGGTGAGGTAATATTAAATATACACCAAACTTTAATCTAATATTACTGATTATGAACACACTATAATAAAATAAATCAGTCATGGTTTTGCACTTTAGTTCTAAAAATAGTACTTTAAATTTTCAATGACCTTTGTGAGCAGACTGTCATTCAAAGCATTTCACTGCAAGTCGTACTGTGTATTACAATGCATGTGACAAATAAAATTTGATTTGATTTCGTTTGGGAGTAGTGGGGTTTTGGGGTTGCTTTTCACCTTAAATGCCATAACTGTTGGTAAGTATGTGATCATTAGTGCAGTTTCAACACAAACGTTCAACACGTTTATTTGAAACAAATTGTGTTTCCACTTCAAGTGAAAAAATTCCACCAGTGTAAAGCTAAACATTTAAAAGTTTTTCAAGCCATGTTGTGTCACTTACTGTCAACACATAAAAAATACTATTAAAAAAAAAGTTCAAAATGGCTCATACCTAGAACCTGTATACAATCTGAATGGACTCCAGTTAACAGTCACCTAATGCAGGTGCTACTTAATTTTATTCATGAGTTTTTACATTTCTTGTATATTGAAGATGTCTTTGTTATTTTCCCTAATCCCCTAAGAATGCTTTATGGAAGCTATATTTTTGTCCATCCTATCTACACTGGAGTTTTATGAATCAGAAGAGACCATCTGATCCCACATACCTCATCATATATATATGTGACACCTAAAAAAAAACAAAGTCTGTTTAAGAATGGCATTGCGTTTATATCAGACTTATATACTGTACATTTGCTCTGTTGTCCCTGAAAGATGCCCCTCCCCAATTCTTATGTCATCTCGATGGCAGTCTCACAAACATAAACCTCCCGGTTACCACATCACAGTAGCCACATCCTCAGTGGCAGGCTGCGGGAGGATGCAGTGGATAAGTAGAGGGAGTGATGGGAGATGAACAATTAGGTTCCAGTAAAGCATGGTAAGCCACCGATCAGCCTGTATAACAACTCATGGTCCCCACAGATGGTCCCCTCATTAACCAACCTTAATCCACTCTGCCCTTAATGTGTAACAACACCATTCTAAATGTGTAACAACTTTATTTTACTATTGATGACGACCAGAAAATGTTGTCTTAGATAGACCATTGTTTTTGCAATTAAATAATGGCCATATGTTAGGGTCAGGTGATGCCCACGGGGGAATTGAGCCCTACCTTCAGTCACCACGAGCAGTGGTGCGACTGGGGGGTGGGGGATTTGAGTTTGTTACACTTCTGTGCTACCGCTGAAAGACTTTGGGCTTACTTTCGGATTAACTTAGGTGGAAAGCTCTCTAATTATTGGTCATTGCTATAGACTAAGGTCTTGCGTCATCTGGTTGACTTGTAGCAAACTCTCGTTACCTTTCGAGAAAAAAGAGCTTGCTATCATTCTAAGCAAAAGTTTTCTTTCTCAGCTCACAAGCTTCGTTTGCCAAGTGAAGGGGCAGAGCATCGCAATGTAATTACTCTGCTTTCTCCGGTCTGAGCACAGTTTCTGCAGTTTTGTTTGTTAGGAAATGTATTAAATCCCTGGATCGTTGCTTTTATAGAGTGCGTATTTGTTTTTTCCTCGCCTGTTTGTATCTTGGTCTTTTGTTTTCCGTTCTTTCTCCATCCTCTTTTTATTTTTCAGACGATCTTTCTGGCTCATATGTGGCATTATCTGATAAGATGTTACCAACCAACCCAAAAGCCATCTGAGTTCGAGCCCCACCTATCCCTAATAAAAACACCATGTACAATTAGTTCTCAGTCTCTTTAATAGAGTACAATCAGAACTAGAGGAAATTTGTAAGCAGTGTGTAGTAACACAATAAAAAGAATCAGAGCAATAAAAACCTTCTATTAAGTATAGTTGCGAGTATTTAGTTTCAACCTCCCTTGTTTGGAACTCACTGGAGAAAAATTCATAATACAACAAAAAAATCGCAAGTCTATTTCCTCCACAGTCACCTGACCTAAATCGCATCAAGCATTTATTGCGGCCATGCTTTCAGCCACAAATAGAAAGCAATTCGCAAATAGAAAATAATTCACAACTGCCCTTTCAGTCTAGATTCACCTAAGTGATTACACCTGCTTATCACCATCTACTCTATGCAAGGTGTTTGCTAACCGCGTGCATTTCCACTGCTGTACTCCAGAAACTATTGTGCATGGCAAGTTCATATAAGGACTAACTAGGTAGGATAGTTAATTTATAACTAGGATGTTGGGGCAGAAAAAATGTTGCTTCAAAATTTCACCGCATGGGGTTGCATGAGTGCTTGTGGCATGGGCAGCTTGCATGTCTGGAAAGGCACCATTAATGCAGAGAACTATGTTC
>JAUZSV010125709.1:0-13693 GCA_034780495.1 Parotocinclus cesarpintoi | reverse complement strand
CTCTGAAATGGCGACCGGCGAGGACGGCCGAACGATCCAAGAGGAATGTAGGAACCCTAACAATTCTCTGTTGGGGAGAGATCAGTACCCAAACCCCTTCATGCATTTGTAATATGTGCAACATGTGGATTTGCATTGTATAATTGAATGATAGTAGGCTACACACTGTCGATGAAGAAATAAACAAAGTCCTTCCGATATTACTATTAAGAACATTATTTGAGGAATGCTTTAAAACATTTTAGCAATTTTCTCCAATATTTGTTGAAAAACTGAAGATCTTGAGGCCACCATTGCTCCTCATAGACTTTCATGGATACTGCTTTAGTACCCAATCATAATTACAATTACTTGTTGACATCACCATTGTAAAATAAGAATTATTTTGGTTTTTTTACTTTAGTTAATAACTAGGAATAAATTGCCCCTACCAAAACCTTTTTTTGGATTATGCTATAAGCCTGAAATGTAGGAATGGCTGGTATTAACAAATGACCTATAATATGATTATTTTTCTGTTTTGTCATTTTCCATATCTTCTTCTGATTTGGGGTTGTATATGTAGATGGGGTAAAGACATGACTGACAAAAAATAAGTTTATATAGTTAAAGACAAAATCTACTGTACTAGATGTGTACTGTACTGTATACTGGGTGTATGTCTGTATGTACACATTCCAATCATATCAATTCCTACAGATACTACAAAATGTATTTCGTCTGTAAAGTTTGTGCATATAATGACAATAATTTCATAATAATGATAAATTGCCTGCTAAATAACAACATTTTTTGCAATGTTTGTTGCAGTGATTTATGCTCCTGTAAATGGGTCACATTTCTTATTTCTCAAAATTTTTGTTTACTAAAAGGCTGGAATAGACCCAATTGTACATTGCGAAAGCGACAGACATCTTCACATTAAATGTAGATGTAATGAATGTAAAACCTATTGCATAACATTAAACTTAATATCCAAATTTATATCACAATCATAGCTAGAACCTATTCACATTACCAGAGACTGAAGCTGTGTTTTATTACAGCTGTGTTTTATTTATTCACAGTTGAAATATAGAACATTAAGATGTTTTTAAACCTAAACATTTGGCCTTTTTGTCACCATTTTTGAATCAATATAAAATGTAATCGATAAGCAGATCATTGGTTGATACAAATTAATACGATACTTAACCCTAGGGAATATGCAAGCTCATGTCCAAATCTTTACTGGGTAGTGGGTTCTTATGGGCTGAGTTGATATATGCAGCAGAACTGTAAAAAGTGAAATAATGGGATATGGCACAAGCCTTTGGGCCACCAGTATAGAGTAGTCCAGTACTAATTGTGGTAGGGTCAATAACACAACAACATAATCAGTTATAATTATGCTCTCTGTGGTCTCCATTTAGACTGTTACTAAATCCAAGGAGACATAATTACAAGGTTCAGGTGAATGTTTCATGTCTTTAATTTATCATCTCATTGACCAAAAATCTTTGACTCCACTGTCTGACACCACAATTGCATAGAAGAGCATTACAAATGAGCAAACTCACACATAGCAAAATACAATATATATACAGGACATATTGTATATTTGTGCAGAACACGGTAATTATACAAAATAGATCGTTATAGGATTAAGAAAATGTAATACAACTTTACATGATTATGTGACAGTCCATTTTAAGAATAATCAGTGCAGAAAAGAATGTAGTCCATTAAGGTTTCACAACTGTACTTGGTGCTTATATGTCAGATGTAATAATCAGGTAGAAATTCCACACAGATCTTGGTACTGCTTTATATGCTGTAGAATGTCCGGATCAGCATCCACTAACCCAATACATAAGATTCTTGTAATAAAGAGAAGTTCTTGTTCACTAAGGTCCTTCTGTAAAAGAATTGTAAAAGAATAGCCAGTGTATTATTACCATATAATATATCATTAAACCAATTTAAGTTTAGTTTTAATTCTTAAAGTAATGCAGTATTTTTAAGAGTCTTTAACTAGGCACTGTAACAAATTTAAAACAGGTGAAACTTAATGTTGTCCAGTGACAGCCTTGAAACCTGAAAGATCTGGAGAAGATCTGTATGGAGGAGTGCAAACTTGTTTCAGAACTACAGGAAATGTCTGACCTCTGTAATTGAATTCTTTACGAAATATTAAGTTCTATTGTATCAAAAACTTATTTAATTAAATAAAATGCCAATAAATTATTTTAAATAAAATCATATGATCTGATCATTTGTCAGTAGATGAAACAATGGATACCATTTTGTAAGATAAACTTCAAGAAAAAAATACCATCTGAAACTAGGCAGCATGCAAATACAAAGAGGAAATGACAAATTGCATTACAAAGTGCATTACATCATCTTGTTACGATAGCGGGTGGTGTTTTATTTGGACCCAGGTATGCAGGATAAGTATATCCCACGACGGATGTAATAAGAATGGGGAAATAATGAAAAACAACCAAAAGTGGGTATAAGTGCGGAGCTTAGAGACTCCTAACAAAACAAAACCGAAACTATAAGCTGGCACGCCAAGGTTGCTCCCCGAATGGGAGCAACGCGCGAACTTGTCGCGAAAGGACTCCAAAGCGTCGGGGCATAGCTGTAGAAAGCACAGCTTGCAGGACGTCACTTATCGTTTGAGGCACGGAGGTGATCCAAACGCCAGGGAGTACATTTAAAAGGGTGATGTTGCAGCTGGGTCTGTAGATCTTGCACACTCGTAGGTTGCCAAAGCTGCCATCCCGCCTGGTCCCATAAATGGCAATAAATCTGGCGATTAGGTAGGCCAAGAAATTGTTGCAGTCTGGTACAGAAATAGGGAAACCTGTACTGTGTGTAGGTGAGGGAACCCCTGCCATGATAAGGAATGGATGGCTGCATGAAGTCCTGCATATACCACTTGAGTTTTAGTGTTCCTTGAATCGGGGCAGGGTATAGTGTTCACCAAGAAGCCTCCAAAGTCGAACCAAATGGTGTTTAGTGGAGGTCCCGCCTGTGTCTGTTTGGTGGACAATGACTGTGGGAGCTTCTTATGCTTGATGCTGGATCATGCGATCCTTTCTACTGGTGATCAGTCTGGGCTGTTTGCCGTAAACCACTAGTCCCAACACTTCTAAACAGATAGGTCAGAACAGCCTAGATGTAGGGCAGTTTGTTGAAACAACAATCCTGATTCTCTCAATCCAATCCGGTGCAGTCATTGTGGAGCCCTGTCTAGGCGTCAGTGATCTCTCACAGAGGGTACACTACCCAAAAGTAACCTCTGAGAGCCTTTTTATAGGGCATTTTTTATACAATCTTTTTAATCAAGCACTTTTACGCCCTCTTGTCGAAAGATCCAGTGTCTAATCAGACCACACCTGTATTCATTTACATATTGCCTGATATATAAATGCATGACAAGTTTTGCTGCCATACAACATTTTTCATCTGGGTGCTTTATTTTGTTGTCAATGAGGCAAGTGGTTAGCACTGGCACCTCACAGCTTCAGATAGATTCCTGATCTGCACTCTGCCTGTGAGGTGTTTGCATGTTTTCTTGCCACATTCATAAGACTGGTCTCTCTTAAGTGTCCTAGTGTGAGTGTCCAGTTACTGTATTCACTGACGGTTAATAAGATCCACAGTGGCAACCAAGTGGAGCAGCCAGACTCAAAACTCAAAACAGTTAATCTATGAGAAATACTGGGGAATGACCAGACTGTTTCGAGCTGACAGAAAAGCACCTGTAACTCCATAACCCTGTTACCACCCAGGTATGCGGAAAAGCATCTATGAACATGTCGAAGCTTGAAGCAGATGGACTACAGCAGCAGCAGACTACACCTGTTGGCTAAAACCACGAAACTGGGGCTACAATGCAAACTGTCTCACAAAAATAACATAACAATAAAATAGAAGAGAATAGAATATAATACAATAGGATACAATAAAACAGAATACAATAGGATACAATAGAATAGAATAGAAGATTGGAACGTTGCCTGGTCTGATAATTCTCGATTACTTCAGCGATATGCGATTGCAGTTTCTGAATTTGGATTAAACAAAAATGAAAGCATGAATTCATCCTGCCTTGTATCAATAGTTTAGGCTGCTGTGTGTTGTTGTGTGGGATATTTTCTAGGCACACTTTGTGCCCATTTAAACCAACTGAACATACCAACAGGACTTAGAACACAAACTCCAGCAGCTTTGCACCCTGCTCCAGGGCCCCACTGGAAAGAAACAGGTTTGTCTGTTAAGAACAGATCCATCAATGGATTGAGCGGGTGCTCTGCTGACACAAGGAGCAAGTAGCTCTCAGAACCAGCATGGCAACCAACTTTGGTCCCCATCCATGACTTTCACTTTTGGTAAAAGAGCAAGAAGCATTATCCCTGCTACCTCAGCCCACAAGTTCACAAAAATAAATGACACCACCCATAGGCTCCCTACACTTCTGCATCTCAATTCTCCTTTCTTGCTTTTCTGTTCAAGGCCATTAGTATAAGGGTCAACTGGATAAACTCTTGACTGTTCTCCCTCCAGCCACAGTGCCTATAATCCTACATCATGTGGTACCTGCTAGACTCAAAGTGATGGGCCAACTGTCTTCAGTACTTTTTTGACTGGGTAGTGCAGAGGAATGCTGTTGGGTGCTGGCACAAGACATAGATCCTGGTTTAATAGTTCAAGTCAGGTGCTGTTTAAGCCTACCGCATTTCACACCAAATTCATGTACTATCCTGTTAGCTTGTTAGCCTACCCTTGATTGTTTGTGGACACTTTGTGGATCCCAAAGATAATAATTCACTATTTCTTATTATCAGTGCCATCTTACAAATCTGTAAAATATTGATGTGCTTAAACTGAAACCTTATGAAGTTCTCAAAGCAGTTGAAAACAACTAAAGCATTGTCCATCTTATTGGAGATTTCAGCATCGTGAAAAAAGAAAGACAGACAGAAATGAAAAAAGAAAGAAAGACACCTATTTTACTGTGATTCAGTTTACCTTCTTTCTGTTTGTAATAGCCCGCCAATTTCTATCCCATTTTTGCATCACCTGAGAAATACACAAATGCAATGAGACAATACAAAGCAGCAGCTTTTTCTATCAAAAATGTATACTGACTTTCAGAGAATAAACCCAGAGAAATAAACTTTCTTGTCAAAAATACATTTAAAAACCTAAACTGTTTAATACTTTTCTGCTGTAATACATGGTACTACCAACAGCTATAGGTGTTTCATGCAGGCTGCTTGATGGCTTATGTAGTGGAAGAAGCCTGTTACTTACCTAATGTGAGTTTAAACAAGCATCACATTCTTGAAACAAAGGTATTTACCCACAATTCTGAAAAGGTGCCAACAATTTACTCGAGCCAATTTTGGAGTTTTGCATAAGAATTAGATCATGTTTGCCTTTTTTCTGTGTTGTTACAATACACACAAAGGAAATAAACATGTGTATAACAAAACGTGTAATTCCAATACATTTTTGGGTTAAATACTAAAAATTTCAGGGGTGCTAACAATTTCGACCATGACTGTATAACAGGCAGCTTGCAAATTATCCCTATCTCATAGTTTAGAGGCAACAGTGCAGCCAGACTCACACTGTATGTTCAGGTGTGTGTAATATAAAAATCACACCTAAAATAAGACAAAAAATGAGGGAAGTTAACGTAATATTTGCATTGTGTGTCTGTGTTAGCCAGACAAACAGGATGGGGGAATAGGAGAAAAAGGAAAAGATAACTGTCTGGGGACTTGAGAACCAAAATTGTGGATAAATATAAACAATCCCAAGGTTACAAGTCCATCGCCAGATGGCACTGTAGCTACTCTCCCTGGACGTGGACGGAAAAAAATTTGATGAAAGATTGCGACGAAGGACAGTCCGGATTGTGGATAAGCAGCTTTAATCAAGTTTCAAAGAAATTTAAGCTGTCCTGGGTCAAGGTGTATCAGTGTCAGCACGAACTATCCGTCAACTTTTTATATGAAATGAAAGTTTATGGCAAGAGATTCACTGCTGACACAAATACATAAAAAAGCTAAACTACAGTTTGCCAAAATTTATGTGAGCAAGCCAACATTCTTCTGGCAAAATATCTTGTTGACAGACGAGACCAAGATAGAGATTTGGATAAAGCACATAATTCGACTGTTTCCTTAAAACGGCATAAGGCCTACAAAAAAAGAACACAGTACCTACAGTCAAATATGGTGGAGATTTAAAGATGTTTGGGGTTGTTCTGCTGCCTCTGGCACTGACTGTGTACAAGGTATCTGGAAATCTGAAGGATTTTGGGTCGCAATAGTGCCCAGTGTCAGAAAGCTGGGTTTGTGTCCTAGGTCATGAGTCTTCCAGAAGGACAATGACCCTAAACATACTTCAAAAAGCACCCGGAAATTGATGGAAACAAATCACTGAAGAGTTCTAAAGTGACCAGCAATGAGTCTGGATTTAAATTACATTGAAGACCTGTGGAGAGATCTTAAAATTGCTGTTGGGAGAGACCTGGAGTTTGCAAAAGAAGTTTGACCAAAATTCCAGTTTAGAGGTACAAGAAGCTTGTTGATGGTTATATGAATTATTGATTTTAGTTATTGCTTCAAAAGGGTGTGCAACCAAATATTAAGTTGAGGGTGCCAACAATTTTGCCCGACCTTTTTTTGTCATTTTGCATGAAATTATATCACGTTTGGATTTTTTCTGTTTTTTTTCTGTATGGTTCCAATGCTTAAAAATGAAATAAACATGTGTATAACAAAATGTGTAATTGCAATAAACTTCTGGGATAAATACTTAATTTTCTGGAAATATTTCAGGAGTTCCACCAATTTTGGTCATGACTTTATGGTATATGCTATGTGGGCTATTAGTTTAAATGGTTTTAAAACCAGCTGCTCACTGAGGATTACACTACTATTAGAGAGTGGTAGTACAAAAATTCAACATGGATGGTAAGGTAAAGTGAAAAGGCCCACATAAATAACACCTGGAAGAGCACACAAGAAGATACTGCACATACAAGAAGGTTTCAGTGGCTTTGATTATCCTTGTTAGCTGTATTATTAATATTAATAAACTGAAGGAAATTAGCAAAGCATTTTAGTATCAGCTGAAGAATGTAAAACAAGGAATTTTTATTTCAGTTCATTTTTATTTCAGTTTGGCAGACTGAGCAGCCAGCTTTAATTGTTGTTGAATTCCTTTCTTTGAATATTATTAGTAGGCCTATCTTATTGTTTGTAGATGCCACTTTAGGCAGTTTTTTCCCTGCTCAACTGCAAGCCCAGTGGCCCCTTGTACAGCAGACTTTGTTATACATGAGATCTCAGATCAAGTCATAAGCACACCCACTCATCTACTCTCTCCTGTTGTCTCATAAATTCATATCATATATTCTTATCATAAGAATAATGTACATGTTTGTGTTTTTATATATAGTACTGTTCAAAAGTATTGAGTCATTCTATACATTTGGTGGCAGTGTGGTATGTGGGGATGTGTGTTTATCTACTACTATTGTATCAGACACAGCAGTGTCCACTTAATTACAGACATAAACCTTCTTGCTCCACTTTGTAGATTTGAAGTCAGAGACAGTAGCTCATCTGTTGCTGCACAGTTTGCGTTAGTCATCCTCTAATCCTAATCCATTAGCGCTCATGCTATATTAATCAAAAAGACAATGATTTCAAAAAGAATTTTGCTTATTCAAGTGTTCAATCCTAGAACCTGACAGAATAACTTTAAATTTTTAGAATACAAATATTTTTGAGTTTTCCATACAGGCAAGCTTTGATAATCAGTACTGGGTATATGTTATTAAAAACAAAGTATTAAATGAAACATTGCTTACCTGATTAAGGCCTATGACGCAAATAAGTCCGCAAACAATCTGCAGAAAAAAGAAAAGCATATAAAAAAAATATTAATTAAGGCATTATTGTCATTCATTGTCATTGCTGCACTGCTGTAGAGTCACATATTTCTGTCAGTTTGTTTGTTTGGTTTTTTAATGTCACTTTCAGCACCAATGGATACATATGACAGTCAAAATTACTACCATACATAAGGTTATTTCAAAACTTATCCTACAATCTCAGATCTGGTCAAGTCAGCGTAATTAATTAACCTAATGAAAGTCTTTGGTCTGTGGGAGGAAACGAGGAAACTGGAGCACACACACAGACACAGGGAGGACATGTAAAATCCACAATGGCAGACATTCCACACACTCAGGCCAAGCTCATGATTTAACTGGAGACACGTTGCTTCCTTCAAAACTCCCTATACTTGAACATCCTCTACAAATCTTTTGCCATTTTATTATCTTAACTAATTCAGTCTACTAGCTGTGATAGCTGTGATTGTTTTTTTGCCTATGCATATACAGTGGAAGAAATAATTATTTGATCCCTTGCTGATTTTGTAAGTTTGCTACAAAATCATAAGAAAGATGCTGGGTGAG
Source organism: Parotocinclus cesarpintoi (assembly GCA_034780495.1). Lineage (NCBI taxonomy): Eukaryota > Metazoa > Chordata > Actinopteri > Siluriformes > Loricariidae > Parotocinclus > Parotocinclus cesarpintoi. The sequence goes on along the minus strand of JAUZSV010125709.1, from coordinate 5,199 downwards.
AAGGAGACAATTGGTACCATTGTAAGAAAATGGAAGAAATACAAAATGACTGTCAATCAATCTCGATCTGGGGCTCCATGCAAAATCTTACCTTGTGGGATATCATTGATCATGAGGAAAGCCAAAACTACACGGGGGAAACATGCTAATGATATTAAGGCAGCTGGAACCACAGTCAGGAAGAAAACCATTGTTAACACATTACGCCATAATTAATTAAAATACTGCAGTGCCTACAAGGTCCCACTGCTCAAGAAAGCACATGTGCAGGCCCATCTGAATTTTGCCAGTGAACACCTGGATGATTCTGAGAATGATTGGGAGATGGTGCTGTAGTCAGATGAGACAAAAATTGAGTTCTTTGGCATTAACTAAACTCGCCGTGTTTGAAGGAAGAGAAATGATGACTATGACCCAAAGAAACTGTCCCCACTGTCAAGCATGGAGGTGGAAACATTATGTTTTGGGGTTGTTTCTCTGCTAAGGGCACGGGACTACTTCACCACATCAATGTAAGAATGGATGGAGCCATGTACCATAAAATCCTGAATGACAATGACCTTCCCTCTACCAGGACATTAAAAATGGGTCGTGGCTGGGTCTTCCAGCACGACAATGATCCAAAACATACAGCCAAGGCAACAAAGGAGTGGATCAAAAAGAAACACATTACAGTCATGGAGTGGCCTAGCCGGTCTCCAGACCTTAATTCCGTTAAAAAAAAAAAAAAAAAAACTTATTGAGAGAGCTGAAGTTCCGAGTTGCCAAGCGGCAGCCTCAAAATCTTAATGATTTAGAAATTATATGCAAAGAGGAGTATTAAAATAAATCTACCCTTAAAGTTATAGACTGTTCATTACTTTGTAAGTGAACAACATTACAAAACCAGCAAGGGATCAAATAATTATTTCCTCCACTGTATCCGAATACACCCCTCATATATACAAATATTTCTTAATATTGTTTATATATCTTTTCATGAGACAACACTGAAGATATGACACTTTGATACAATATGCAGCTTATGCAATCTGCAGCTTGTATAACAATGTAAATTTGCTGTACCCTCCAAATAACTCAACACACAGTAATTAATGTATAAAATGCTGGCAACAAAAGTAAGTACACCCCTAAGTGCATGGCCAAATTGTGCCCAAAGTGTCAACATTTTGTTTGGCCACCATTATTTTCCAGTTTGAGCTTTGAGCTTACTTTTTTTCTTTAAGAAGGCAGTGGTAGTCTTAAAGGTGTGTTTGGGGTCATTATGTTGGACTACTGTTCTGCAACCCAGTTTCCAAAGGAAGGGGATCATACTCCGCTTAAGTATGTCACAGTTCATGTTGGCATTCATGGGTCCCTTAATGAACTATAGCTTCCTACAGGCAGCAGCACTCATACAGAGACAAACTATGTCATTCAATGCACTTAGTCTGTTTGTCTTCAGCAAGCTGTTTGCAGGCTGTCTTGTGCATCATCTTTAGCCGAGGTTTCATTCTGGCATGACAGCCATGCTGAACTATTTGATACAGCGTATGCTCTGCAGCAATGATGGCAGCACTCCTATGTCTATTTTCAAAAGCCAACCTAGGCCATCTTAATGTAGAGCAGCAATTATTTTTTTCAGGTCCTCAGTTAGATCTTTGCCATGAGGTGCCATGTTTAACTTCCTGTGGCACTGGCTACACACAAGCTCTCCCACATTCCTGACTAGGATAAGTGATTAAGACAATGAAAAAATGAATAAATTAATGAATGATTATGCTAAAGTGGCCCTAGCACCTGTTTTAGGTTGATCCTGCTTGCTTAGGTTGCTTGTTTGCCCTATGCTGCTGGCATGACCCTGTACATGATTTAGGGGATAAGAAAGTGAATGAATTACTCAAGCAAAAAATCGGGCTCAGCAACTGGATTGGGTAAGAATCATATTCACATCTTCCAAAAACAACCTTTTATGTGTGATTATGTGTTATTTTGAAAACTGTTCCATGACAGATTTGAGTGTGTGAGGAGAGAACATCATGAGCTATGAAAAAAAATCCTGGAACACAAGCTTCCATTTGGCTTTAGCTACTGCATTAAACATGCATTACAACAATGAGCCAAATTTAGAAAACGAAACAGGCTTTGCCTTGAGAATAGTCTAATAACAACTGTAGTTTTCCTCCCAGAATCTAAGGGAAGGACAAATCCATGCCACCCACTGAAAGGAAATAACACATTTACACACATAATAGATTAATATAAAGCTAAACACTGAAATGTTTATAGCTGAAAATAAATATGTTATTAATTGAAACAAACTGACATAAAACTGGAATTGCATAAAGCTGCTTACTGAAATATTTGGACTGGTAATTACTGATGGTAGTAAACTCAGAAGGCATCAAGTATAAGAACTGTCTTCCTGTTATACTTATTCAGAACTCAATCCTGTGCCCTCTGTCTGCTGGACTACTTTTCCAGACTCTGGTATTCCTATCATTTGATTTCTCTAGATGCTAGTACAGTTTACTAAAGCTTTTTTTTTTTTACAGATAATGACATCATGATTGTTGCTTTGCCTTACAGACTGGTATGCTGCCTGTCAGTTCACACAAACGCCATCTGCTGGAATACTGTTGTACTGCACTAGTCCCACACGCACAGCAGACTTTCTCATATACCAAGGCTAAACTGAATTAAGCATGCACTTGTGCTAACTCGCCATAGCATTTAGCAATAAGATAGGCTCTTGTTGCAGACCCAGAGGACCTACAAGTTAGGGTGACCAGATGTCCTCTTTTTCCCGGACATGTCTGACTTTTGAGACCTAAAAAATGGGGGAATTTCAAAATCGTCCGCGATTTTCGACTACCTCAAACATAATACATGTACAGTGCATTGTGATTAAAATTGCCACTCTGTGTTTACAAGTAAAAGCACATGTGTGTCCGCCGGTTCTGCGGACTATCTATTCTATCACTATTACACTCAAAAATGTCAGTGTATGTTTATGTTAGTGCACTATGTTGTTTTGTGCTGTTCAATAAATGCAATTTTTACACAGACACCATGTCATTTGTGTCATATCATACACCGATACACCGATGACCCCCCCCATCCCCCCAAAAAAGGTGTCCTCCTTTTCAGAAACACAAATCTGGTCACCCTACGTAAGAGGTAACACGCGGGGACGTCTTGCACATATGGCTGAGCGCTTAGTGTCCCTCATATCACTAAAAGAGGTGCCTGACTATCGTGTGCGATGGACCATGCGAGAAGACTTAAAGACCAAGATCACTGACACAGACCAGCATGAGTCAACTCAAAGTTAAAGTTATTTACACAGTGCACTAATCCCATCTAGATCCTACCTCTTGTCCGGTAAGACTAATAGTCTCTCTTACAGCTCTGTGGTCTTTTCCCACGTGCCGGCTTGAACCAAGAGACAAACCTAAACCCCTAAACTCTTTTTTTTAAAGGTCATTTGTAATGAGAAACTGTTACTGATGACAGACTTTAAAAAGTCCTGTTATTAAAAATGGGTTACATTATTCAGAATTTCTGCACATTACAAATTGGAAACGAAATCCTTTTGTTGTGACAAGGGAAAAGTTTCAAAGGCTTTCCATGCACAGAACAGCCCTCTAAGACTCGCATGAAAAACCCACCCATCCCAGAATACCAATTGCGGAGCATGCATCAAGTTTTACCAGAGGAGGCGGGTGGGTGTCTGTAACGCTCCGAAATAAAAGAAGCGTTGTCATTGAAATGCGTAAACGCATCTGCGAGAGCTGGGATCAAAGCAACGCGAGGCTGCCAGTCAAACCGCAGTCCTGCCGTGAACCCGATCGAGCCGTTACAGAAAAAACCCCACCAACCCTTGCAGCGCTGCTCTGCTTTATTGTTCCTATTTATTTTTCATCATTGTTTTTGCAGATGTTCTCACTTTAATGCAGGCTTGTCTGCGGATTTTAACATTTAATCGAGTCAACTGGCCTTGTGAAAACCGCGCAGCACATGCAGGCGATCGCAGACTGAAATGACAGAGCAGAGCGTGCTGCATTTCTTCGCTCGTTCCAGCCAGAGAGAAGAGAAGAGACGGAGGCTTTTGAACATTTGAACGTTCACTATAACGTACAGCGTGTTGGGATAGATCAGGTAAGAGGCAGGGGCTGTACACACCGGGGGACAGCACTATCTTAAATCCTCACTAAGGACTCGTTCCAAAATGCAGGCCAGGTACACGATTTTCTAGGCCCAAAACCATAAGTGAACAAGTCCAGACAGACAGTGGCAAGGAAAAACTCTTTAAACGTTATAAGAAAGTGAAAGTCAAAGTTCTTTCAGTTTTCTATTATCTTCCGATATCTATGATCAATCCCAAAGCAAGCCTAGGGTAACAGTGGCAAGGAAAAACTCCTTAAACTTTATAAGAAAGTCAAAGTCAAATTTCTTTTAATTTTCTATTATCTTTCAATATCTAGGACCAATCCCAAAGCAAGTTTAGGGTAACAGTGGCAAGGGAAAACTCCTTAAACGTTATTAGAAAGTCACATTTTTATCAATTTTCTATTATCTTCCGATATTTAGGATCAATCCCAAAGCAAACCTAGGGTAAAAGTGGAAACGGAAAACTCCTTAAACGTTAAAGGAAGAAACCTAGTGAGGACCAACCATCCAAAAAGTCACCCCACCTTCTTGGGTGGCCTACGTAAGAATATGCTTATAATAATAAGTCAGAGTCAGATTTTTTTCTACAGTTTTTTTTAAAAACATTAATGGAGCAGCGTTACAATATTCAATTACCCCAAGGCCTAGGTTGACAATGGAAAGGAAAAAACTCCAAGGGACCAAGAGCCAAAAAGTGACACGACCTGCTTGGGCGGCTTTGATGATACATATAAGAAATAAACTATAAAATATATAAGAGATCAAAGTTATCTAAGTAACGTGTGTTTAAATAAACAGAACCCAAAATAATGCCACAGAAAACCTATTTACAATATAATAATACATATAAAACAACACCGACGGCACGGGGGCTCGGTGGGTAGCACCGCTACATCATATCAAGAAGGTCCTGGGTTCAATCCCAGGGTGGGGCGGCCTGGGTCCTTTCTGGGTGGAGTCTGCATGTCCGCCCCGTGTCTGTGTGGGTTTACTCCGGGTACTCCGGTTTCCTCCCACAGTCCAAAGACGTGCGTGTTAGGTTAATTG
>JAUZSV010125602.1:0-13693 GCA_034780495.1 Parotocinclus cesarpintoi | reverse complement strand
AATTCCAGACGGGCTGCGTTGTGCCTTTTACTAAGGAGTGGCTTTCGCCTGGCCACTCTGCCATACAGGCCTTATTGTTGGATTGCTGCAGAGATGGTTGTCCTTCTGCGAGGTTCTCCTCTCTCCACGAAGGAACGCTGACTAAATTACGCTGGTACAGAAAATGAATACATAAATGAAATGAATGAGTTTTTGCTTTCAACAGGCTAGGGTGACTTGAGCCCAGATTTGAGTCCCAATGGTCTGTTCTGTGCAAAAGTCTTAGGTCACCATTAGATTAGATATAGCATTGTTTTAGCAATGGTGTAAAGACCATATAGAATAACTTATCAGAAAATACAGAACATTTGTATGCAGTATTTAAAAACAAAAAAAGGATGTCAAGTTGACTTTTCTACAATCTGGAGAAGCTTGATCAGGGAAGGGGAACAGAGTAAAATACGGGTTAGTAATTCTCTGAAGCTCCCAAGACCCGGATTAGGGAAAATGGGAACAAAACATGGAATAAACTACTTTCTGAAACTATTACAGTACTGTATTGTTACACATTTAATAATGTATCTTTGTAAATATATATCACTTTGTGTATAGTGTGAAATGTGGTACTGTGGTTGCTAAATATCTAAACAGTGTCATCAAATAAAATGTGATTATTTTATATTCACCTTTTATAAATTATCCCTTTTCTTTAAGCTTACAGTAAAAGCCACAGTGATTTGGCCTTTGTAAGTGCTTAGCTCGAGCCTTGCTATGTCATGAAATCATTTCATATTTAGCATTTACTACTATTTATAGCCTTTGGCCTCTATCAGGGTAGCAGAGTAGTGTGAGATAGTGTGACTAAAAGCTTGCTGGATTTCCTTCTTGTCCTTTCTTCCAGACACGGCTATGATTAAATGAATTAGATATGACTGATGTGGAGGCAACGTATGAAGACTTCATAGCCTCTGGAAGGACAGGCCGAAGAAATGCAGTGCATGACATCCTGGGAGAATCAGGAGGGCTGGACACCAGCGGACTCTCCGACACACTTTCTGAACTCAACGTCGACAAAGCAGGCAAGAAATCGTCTCACCATCCACACGCTGAGACAGGAACAAAAAAGCAACACCTTAGACCCAAAACATTTCAGGATTGACACGAACAATCAAACAGTGTCGACTCTTTTTGGGAATACCCCAATGCTAGAGCTTTTCTGTTGTAACTGCAGCAGATTGACGTTGGGTGGTGATTTACAACTTATATCACGCAGGCATGACTACAGCCTGTGTAACAGTAACCCCTCCCCGTCCCTGCAATGGACTGGCGCCCCTTTCAGGGTATACGTACACCTGTGAGTTCCGCCATGGGCGCTGATCCCTCTGCAGCCTTGCCTTATCTCTAACCATCTGAAATGGTGCAGTGTCTTTTATGATGTAATTGGTGCCAACATTTATTACGCCTTACCAGCTGTTGCTTTTGCCATGGACTGTGGTAGCCTAGCAGTTAAGGTACTGGCCTCTGGACCAAAAGTTCCAGGGTTCAAATCCCACCTCTGCCAAGCTGCCACAGTTGTGCCCTTGAGCAAGGTCCTTAACCCATAATTGCTTGAATTGTAAGATTGTTGTAAGTTGTAAGTCGCTCAGGATAAGGGCGTCTGCTAAATGTCGTAAATGTAATGCTTTTTTTGTTTTAAGGCACTTATTTTCAGACTGATTTCCTAGATTTACTGAGTGTGTTTTTGTGCTGGTACCAGCTTTAAGCCTGTCATGGACAGCTAACTCCCCAAGTTTGTCATCATCTTCATATTTCTGCACAGTGTTTAGTTGGCAGATGATGAAATACGTTTTGAAACGGCATCCAATTTCTGACGGTCTGTCACATTTTGGGCAATCTCAATATTTTCAAAAACCATTCCACCTCCTTAAGAGTTAGGATTAAATCTATGAAATACCCGCATGATGTTGGTGGTGATTGTATTTAGTCTCCTGGAGTTGTTCGTTCACTCATTTTTAGATTGTCATGTGCTTTAAGGTAGAACAGTAGCTTGAGTTGCGATGCAAGCACGCTCCATGCACACAGATCGCAGGTGCAGGGGTCTGTCCTACTTCAATATTTGAAGAACGTTTTTTGCAAAGTAAGTGACATACTTGATACCGTCAGCTCGCCAATTGTTAAAACAGGTTACATATAAAAATAGTATGAAAATGCTGGAGAATTCCTTTTACTAGATTCAATCTAGAATAAACAGAAGCCCAGAGCTACAGAGCGAGCCTCTGGCGTGGGAATGATTTCAGTAAATTGAATCAAAGCTCTGCTTTTAATGTGGTCCGAGTTCAACTGTTCTGCTTTGCACTATCGTCTTTATTCCATTTCAAACATGGACTCGCTCGAACCCAACTGAAGTCAGCCATTGTGAGATGCGCCCAGAGAAGATCCTGTGCGTCATCAAGCTGCTCCTGTAATGTACTCTGGCATGGAAATGCAGGGCTGCCATGAATTATGGAGAGGACGACTGAGCTCCAGGCAAAGCAGGGAGGTTTGGGAGCTCGTTAGCATGAGTAAAGCTTTATGTGAAATCCTGTTAACAAACTGCTGTGTGTAGAGCACAGCAGTAACTGGACCAGAGCTTGGTGTTACCCTGTGGACTATTGGCTGTCAAAGGAAGGCCAAATCTAGTACAGCAAGCAGAATGTATCTGCACCAACATGTTAATTAGGAGCGAAAGCATGATAGAAGAAAAACAGGAGAGGGGAGCAGGCTAAATAAACCCTCTGGGTGTGGAAGTAAAAAAGAGAAGTGGTCCAAATTGATCATCATGTACAATTTCACCAATTTGGTGCTGGGGCATGTGAGAGCAGGCCCACGCTTCCCACCATTACATAATCAGACAGAGGTTACTAATGCATTGGCTTCAAGGTAGTGTAGGATATAAGACATTTGTTTCCGTCGACTTTTACAGCGTGCAAGAAAGAGGTTATAAATGACCAGATTAATAGGTCTACGCAAAGTCCACGATACGTTGTGTGAAAGTGCACGTTGTGTAATTTTGACGTTGTCTAGATACCATGTTTAATGTACTATATATTATATAGCAAAGCTCTTTAGAAAACTGTCCAAAATACTACAAAGATTCAATATTAATATTAACCACAGCATATTGATTTTCCCTCTATATAATAGAGAGCATCAGCTTCAGCAGCCCTGGTTCGATGTGTGTTGGGTTCACTACTGATGCACTGATTTCCTCCCCACAGCCCAAATTAGGTTAACTGATTACGCTAATTGAGTCTAAGTATGTGTGAGTAGTTTTGAAGTAACCCTGTTTACTAATGTAGCCTTGTCAATAGTTATAGATGATCATATTGATGTTAAATAAAACAAACAAACAGTGGATCTGATGGGTCAAATCATATCACTGTAAAACTGTGTTTAGTCTCTGTCTATATATATATATATATATTGTTATATATATTGTTAACATACACAGTACAACTCCATGAAGGCACATAATGCCTTACACAGTGAGGATTTTCGAGGGGCCTGAAAGGAATTTGCTTATTTCACACTATTACTTACGGGACAATTCTCTCGGTAGTAGACATGTGCCTTCTGGAACACATTTATAGCAGTACCGAGGTTTCACTGTATGAGTCACTAAGTAGTCTGTTTTTTGGGTAGAGCTGTTGAGATTGACCAATTGCTGTTGACCAATTTTTAAACCTGTTTTTACCTCCATTAAAAAGACCTTATATAGGCTACAGGCTACCAAAATGAGGGGATATTTCAAATGAAGAAATGATTAAAAAAGAAATGATCAAAAAACAAATGATCAGAAAAGCAACTGAAAAGTCAACGTAAGTTGTTTAAGATGCAAACTCAATGATGGTGATTGAATAGCAAGTGACATTCATGGGGGTATACAGAATCATGCTAAACTGGATGAGGGTGCCCCCACATTGACCGTTCAGTAGGGTGTATGGTCACCCAAGACTGCAAAGACACACCGACAGTGATTGGGTATGGACAGGATCAGATTAATCAGCAGTTCTTGTGGGATTCTCTTCATATTCATTTTAAAATATCCCCTAATTTTGTGACCTCTCCTTACATTTGAGTAATGGCAGCATCTGGGAGCTTGATTTGAATGCCATGTTGACCTTACAATTTGAAAAAGCTTGATCAAGATCAATGGAAAAACGTATTATGATGTGACAAATCCAAGTTTATAATTTACGTCCATTTGTGGCCAATCTGTTATATTTGGTCATTATAGCGTTGCTAAAACAGCACGTCTAATGGTGACCTTAAAGTTTCACATTACTGTATCTTATTTATATCTTTTCCTCTCTGTTCCTTCTTCCAGATGGAAATGATGGAGAGAAAAGCTCAAGCTCCTCCGACTCCATTCCAAAACCAGAGGAGAGCAAAGAACAGGGTACATAAGAGCCTGCTGACTGAATAGGAGCAGGAAAAAACGTTCTTCGGCTCCCTCTAGTGGCGATTTGAGGACTGGGCATGGCAGATCTGGTATACCCACTGAGGAGGTGGCGCCCTCTGTCGGTCTGGTCTGGAATTAGCACTAGCTTGGTGTTTCGAGGCTGGGCCTGGAGCTTTAGTAATGGATGATGGATGGATGATGGATGCCACCTCACCTCACTACCATAGCTGATGTAGGAACCACACTCCCCTAGCTAATCACTGTTAGCTGTTGAAATGGAGCCACGCCTATGAGAAACTCCAGCCAGAGCTGCACCTGGAGGCGTCAGATTTATTTTAAGGATGGCGCAGCGTTGACTTTCTAAATCATGGATGGTCTGGGCAAATGGAGGGAAGATGCACTGCCAAACTAACCATGCTAAAATACTTCAGTGTTTTTTGATATGTACACGTCATAGTGCTGTAATCCAAGTGATCGATTTATTCATTTGATATAGACCTTTAGTTGATGTAACTAGTAAATAAACGCAAGAAGTGATTTTTCACACATGCTGCACTGTGACTGTTAGCGTGCATGACACTATTGTATCGTCATGATCTACAGAATAGGTGTAAAAGTGAGCTAAGCGTTGGTCATATGTTGTGGTTTCTTGATTGTAAAGTGTGATTTTTTTAAAACAAGACAAAAACCACATTAAAACTTTCTCCTGTTCAACACTGGCCAGGTCACCTTTGTGCAGTTCTGTTCATGAGAAACATGATTTATAGCTATGTTTTTTTGGTAGCTGTTCAACTGCTTTGTGTCACTGACTTGGAAATAAACATTAATGGATGATGTTACTGTCACCATTAATGCTTTGTTTATTATTATTACATTTAAGATGGTTAGCCCCTTAAATTAAATGTGGGCCACCACAAAGCATATTCCAAGCTATACATCAACACGTGAAACTCATCAGCAAGGGGACAAAGCAGGCCAGGTCACTTCGCATCGCCCTCTAGTGTTCATTAAGAGCAAATCTAATAACCTTTTTATAGTTCTATTACACTAGAAAAGGTTAAAAAAACATATATATACACATATACACATATACACATATATATATATATATATATGAGTGTAGAGATACTTTTCCAAAATGTCCACACTATACATACTGTATATATACTTTTCACAAAAATGAGGGGATATTTCAAAATGAAATAGCAAAAAGCAGTGGGACTGTGGTAGCCTAGTGGTTAAGGTACTTGACTATGGACCAGAAGTTCCAGGGTTCAAATCCCAACTCTACCACAGTTGGGCCCCTGAGTAAGGCCTTTAACCCACAACTGCTTCGATTGTAAGACTGTATGAATTGTAAGTCACTCTGGTTAAGGGTGTCTGCTATATGCTGTAATTGTAAATGTAAATAGAAGTCACAAGAGGCTGGTGGCTGGAAATTTTTGGCAGATGGACCATTTTTAGTCCAGCAGTTACACTGAGTCATTTACAAAACTCCAGCAGCACTGCTTGATCTGATAGCAGCACATCTGAGACTGTGGTAGCCTAGCGGTTAAGGTACTGGGGGTACCAGGGTACAAATCCCACCTCTACCCAACTGTTTTCCACCTCTGAAACAGTTGGGTCCTTAAGCAAGGCCCTTAACCCACCATTGCTTGGATTGTAAGACTGTATGAGTTGTAAGTCGCTCGAAATGCCGTAAATGTAAATATCTGTGGCTGTGAGGTCAATAACAGTATCAGATTAATCATATTCGGATAAGTGTGCTATAGGTGAGAGTAAGAACAGAGAGTGAAGTCAGAGGTGTGTATCAGGGTGATGAGAAGGCAAAGCCCTGGAGAGTGAAATTGAGCTCCACTAATACTGTACTGAACCTCTTCTCTGACACTGATAGATCCAGCAGTGACAGGACAGTGTCAGGTCATCCTTCTTAATCTCTCCATCTTCTCTCTCTCATATGCACATGCTCACACTCATGCACGTGTCATCGTTTCTAATTTCGCCTACCTTCACTCACTTGCTCAGCAAAGCCCAGCTTTATGACGGCTACACTTAACGGTACAGTTCCTGCTGCTGACCAAGTCCTCAGTGGATTCAACACAGCACTAAACAATTCAAAAATACTTTGGACTCAACACATCCTGCATAACACTAAGATCTACCCCGTCATACATACACAAAACATCCTGGCCTCCATCTTTCTGTACTTCATCCTTCTCTTTCTTTCATTTCCTTTTTGCTTCCTACTCCTTACATTTCCTTTCTTTTTTTTTTTTTTTTTTATTTGATTTTATTTGATTTTTTCAGTTTCTTTTCTTTTCTTTTCTTTTCAAAATTAGTTAATTCATTTTTATAATGCATTATAGCCGTTTCTAAAAACCTGATGAGATAAAACACTTTATTGTTTATCATTCCACTGACATTTCTAAACAATTAGAAAGTGAAAACATGGCTTTATAGTTTGGAAAAATGCACCATGTTCCTACGGGCCACTTTATTAGATACACCTGTTCAACTGCTCGTTAATGCAAATATCTAATCAGCCAATCAAATGGCAGCAACTTGATGCAAAAAGGTGATTTAGGTGACTAAGAACATGGATTTTTCCATCTCCTTTATTTTCCTCATTCATCTTGCTGATAAACTTGTTAACCAGCACACCAGTGTCCAAAACACAACATGCTACATATGCTGGTCTATGTTTTTTTTAATCACTGCTATCCCCTATCAAACCTGCCCTATTCCATCCCATGTTCCCCTGCTATTGCTTTTGGTTCCTTTTCTACCTTCTGCTCTCTTTCCTCTTCCATTTTTCTCTCGCCAATTCAAGTGAAATCCAAAAAAACACTTTATTCCTTTCCACTTCATCTGCAGCCGTCCCCATGTCATTGTCAGTCAGACAGAAAGTGGGATTAGCCACTCTGGTGTTGCTTGTTAACAGCTGGCTAAATAATGATCCTGTGACTGTGGGACTTGAGTGCAGCTCGAGGTGTGAGGGCTCTCATCATGAACCCCGAGCACTTCAGCAAGCAGAAATGAGAAATGGCTGAGAGTGTAGTGGCCACATGGTGGCTTCTCAGAAGATGATAGACGGTAATTAGACAGTGACATTAGGTGACGATGATGTGCGTGTAACGAGGACAAGCCGGAAGTGCAGCCAGTGACAGATAATGAGGGGACGAGGATGCCATGGGGCTCAGATGGAGACATAGAAAGGGGCACAAATGAGGTTGGACAGAATTGTGGAGAACAGTGTAAACTAAGACAGGGGTAAGAAATGTGTATCGAGAAATCAGACTGTGCGGGCTGTAAAACCAAATATATCTTCATTTTATTTAAATATACAATATGTTTTACATATTTATATCTAAATACAACTCGTGTTTATAGGTAATATTTTATATGCAATATATCAATTATGGTGTACACTAAAATGAGTAACAATTTTGTTGGATCTGATTATTTATATTATTTTATAAAATGTTGTAGGGCTACAACTTGGAATTAAAAATGCACTTAACTGGATTGTTAATCGTTTCACTGACATCTCTAAATAATTAGAAAGTGGAAAACATGGTTTTATAGTGGTACAAAATACAATACATTGACACTATATTAGGTACACCTGTTCAACTGCTTGTTAGTGTAAATGCCTAATCAGCCAATCAAATGGCAGCAACTTGATGCATTTGGGTCTGTAGCCATGGCCAAGATGAGCTTCTGACGTTCAAATCAATTGACAGAACAGAAAAAGAAAGGTAAGTTAAGTGACTTGGAACATGGCATGGTTGTTGGTGCTAGACAGGCTGGTTTGAGTCTTTCAGGAACTGCTAAAATGCTGAACCGCTGGGATTTTTACACACAGCCATCTCTAGGGTTTACAAAGATGGTCCAAAAAAGAGAAAATATCCAGTGAGGACAGTTACCTTTGTGAGGGCAACTCTGAATGCACAAATCTTAAAGCAGATGGGCTACATCAGCAGAAGACCACACACATAGTCAGCTAAGAACAGGCAATTAAGGAAACAATTCACACAGACTCACAAAAGTTCAGACAACAGAAGAATGGAAAAATGTTACCTGGTCTGCTGAGTCTCGATTTCAGCTGTGACATTCAGAGGGTGATAAAGGTCTGAGTCCTGGTGGAGCCTTCTAGCCCGTTCAAGCATCACAGAGGCAAAAACTGGTTGCAAAAGCAACCCTGGCTTACAGATCATAATAAGGTGTTAAACTTGGTTAAGTAAAATAATCCATTTTATTTCAAATTAAACAAAAAACTCCTCCAAGAAGGAAATCCAACACAGAATGAGGCAAATGATGCTGGCTCTCTGTCATAAAAGGAGGAGCAACAAAGAAATTATCATGATTTTTTTCGTTGACAATGTCCAGAAATATTTTTCTCTACTTCATCAAAAAAATAAACAAATAATTACCAATAATTAAAATGAGGTCAACTTACATAGCACCTTTCACAAACAAGGTCCCTTCACAATGTTTTGGGGGAATGTTTGGGAAAAATAAAAATATTAGACGGAGTGAAAATATTATGAGAGTAGTTAGGGGGTTTTAGGAGTTTTAAAGATTGTAAAAGCAGTAGTGGCTGTGACTGTATGGTCTTATGCTACTGTAGCCCATATGCTTCAGGCCTGTCCAAGCAACGCAGAGGAAGGGCCGGCTGCAAGAGCAAGCCTTGCCAGCGATGAATATGGTATCAGATTCAGGGCACTACATGACCCTTTAAACTGGACCCTTCCATATAAATCAATCTGCTTGGCTTCCTTAACTAATAAAAACGTGATGTCTGTGAGTGAGTGCAGGTGCTTGGGTGGGCTGAAATGGCTGGCTTCAAATGATCAACAGCTCTTTCAAAAAGTGCGGCATCACATTCTGCCGAAATAAAGGCATCTGTTTGGGTCGCCAGCTCGCAGATTACAAAATTATCTCGGCGGGGATTGCAAAATAATTCATATTTATTACTGTTTAATACAGCACTTTTTCTTATTTATCTGTCAGCCGGAGCAAAAATACATAAATCAAAAAGATGGCGGAGGCCGACTGTAACTGTATGTAATTACCATAATGTCTGGCTGCGCTAGCTGTAAATGCAATTACCATGAAGCATATTGTTCATATTAGGTCACACTTCACGACGGTGGGTTTTTACGATTTTCACACCTATGGTGGCCAAGTCTTCAGAAACACTGCAGCACACTTGCATATAAGCTTTGCTATGAAACACATAACATCGGTTATTCATTCCTATGGTACCATTTAATCTCGGCTTGTTTGCATAGAGTTTCCAGTCTCCTCTGTACAAACACGTGAATTATCCTGTGACTAGCAGCAAAATGACACGGTCATACTGGCAAAAATGAGCTCTGCATATCCATAGCATATGAATACATACAGTGGAATCTTCTGGAGTTCGAGCCAATATGTGATTTATGAGCCACCCATAATATGAAAAAAAAAAACCTGGTGTCTTATGAAACAGATATTCTGCCTCCCTGGCGGCTCTCTCTTGCCGGACTCCAAAGGACATTTCATGCTATTAACCTCTGCTCTGGGAGAAAATTCAGCTGGGTGCATGATTGAAATGCTTCTCATGGTGAAGGCCCCTTGCTTGTTTGGCTTGATCGGCTCTGTAATTCTCTCCATCGCTGGCTTACGGGGGAACCTATTAAAAGCACATGGCTATACTTTCAAAGGTTAAACCCAGTTCTTTAGGCTTGGAGCCAGATGAATTCGAAATGAAGAACAGTATCGCCGGAGAGACTTCACACGCTTCCTGTGTTTCAATCCATGAGAATAATCAATACTGAATTCAACTTAATATTTATTAACTACATGTGTGTGTGGATGTGGATGTGGGATTACCACAAATGATCTTGATGCATTGAGAAAAAATGGACAACTAGTATGGGTTGTAAATAACTGTATAAACAACAGCAATGAGGCAATACAGGTATGCCAGAATGTTTTAAGGCTGTACTTATGTAAGCATAGCATAAATGGTTATGTCCTTTAAGATTTTGATTTTTATGCTCAACCCACATTGATCACAAAGGTTTCATTTTAAGAACAGAAACAGTGAATCTACAGTTCCCTTAAATTGGTGTAGAAAACAATATAACCAAAGTGCAAAGTGCAATCTTTATGCTTTTAGTACTTATTGTATGTTCTCTTAGAGTGGCGGTCAAAAATATGAGTGCACTGTGAAAATGTTTGGGTGCATCTTTGTGGAAAAGATTCGTACTGCAGCAGGATAACGACTGCTTAATGTTCCTCAAAGCTTGGAAACTACTAACAAATGCTCTCTGGAATGAATTGAAACCATGCTGGGATAATGTGGGTTGTCAGATTTTGCAAAAAAAAGTCCATGCCATGTTGAGTGCATACTATATAATATATAATCCATTTACTATATAAATACTAATCACATCTGAAATTGTTCTGTAATCTTTTTCTCATAGATGCAAATTTTAATTCAAATGACTGTGCTGAAACGACTTGCAAAGTGAAGTCAAAAAAGGCAAGAAAAATGCTCAATAGAATTAATTTCACTAGTTGTCTCAGACTGTCTAATTTCTGGGCAGCATCAGTCTCTAATCTAACAGGAAACGGATACATATAGCTCGTATCATAGCATCTTTAATATTGTACACATTTTTAAGACGCTCTTGATAACAGCTTCTGCCAAATTACTAAATGTAAACGTGTTGATGGATTGGATTTACCATAAATGGATTTACCTCCAATTTCACACCTCAATTAACACGTAAACACTGGTTATTCACTACACCATACTTGTATATACCATATTTGTACACCATATTCGCACGTGATTTTATTGTATTGCCAAAATTCATTTATGAATAACATGTTGGCAGGACAATGACGTTGTAATATTTTTAATGATGCCATTTGATTATGCAAAGCTACCTGGAGTTTGGATGTTTAAAACTACACTATGTAAAAAAGCCTGCCTGCAGTGGTGGGAATTCATAATATGAACACAGTCTCTCATATTTTGGAAAAAAAACCCCCCTGACTTTTCATAACCTCATAATAAAATTTCCATTCCTGCATTTTTATATACCCGTTTTTTAAATTTTACTGCAGATGAAATATGATTCAGAGCAGAGGTATCAAATTCAATCCTTGGACTTCCATCCTGCATATTTATTTTCTAGACCAACTCCACCACATGCTATTTATTAAAGGTTAGTGATGTGACAGAAACATGGTGGCTAAGAGAAAATAGAGATATCCTAATCACATTTTCTTCATTTTTGGGGAAAATACAATACTGACATTCAGACTTTGAATGTTCACTGATATTAGATCCTGATCTGTTTCATCTCTGATACAACAACTGAGATGAGCAAGCAAGTTACGCAATTTAGGGTTAAGAGGCATTCTCAGTGGCAGCTTGGCAGTGCTAGGGCTTGAGCCCTGGACATTCTGGTCAACAGTCTAGTATTTTAACCTGTGCTACCCCAGTGCCAGGATTTCACTATAGTGTGTCCCATAATAATGAGAATGGTCAGCAGGCAATGATCTTTCTATCTATCTATGTATCTATCTATCTACCTGTCTGTTTGTCTATCTGTATATATATATATATATATATATACATACAGTACTTTGCAAAAGGTTTAGGCCACCTTTAGATTTGTTTTGCTTTATCATAATGTAGTGACCATATATAACACATTTCTGAGGACTTGATCCAAAAATGTGAAACTTGGATTCACCTCTATTAGATCCTCTATTCTGGGGATCTTCTTCTTTTAAATGTTTGTGAGCTTTTGCATATCTTGCTTTTTACCCTCTTCTACTTCTAAAAAATTGATTTCTTGGCTGCTACACTTCCAAAAAGATCAAGACTGTAGAAGGGTCAATTTGGTATCCTGATACTGCCCCAAGAGCTCCCAACTACTGCTATTGCCCAAGAATGTCACACTAAATACTTGCCACTATAACCTATAAAAATACTGCATATACATTTCCTGTAATTTCTGGTTGTATTTGAGCAAAGAGGCAGATAAATAATGATAAATGGTCACTATACAATTGTTTTAGCAATACCCTTTCTAATCTAATGGTGGCCTAAGACTTTTGCACGGTACTATATATGGTCATTTTACTGTTGCTAAAGGCTTTTTGACCGTTGCACAGTACTGTATCTATGACGACTTGGCAATAGAGCCATTAACCTATACCACAGGTGTGAGGTTTCCTGTTAAAAGCAGATGTGGAACGCAGACATCATTCCACGCTGATTTAAGCCAGGCAGTTTAAGAGATCAGAGAAAATGGTGTATTGCTATTATTCCTAATTTAGCGCTCTGGTTTTCTCACAGGTGGCAGATCATTCAGCCCTTTGACTCCTTTGCATAATATTCATATAACCTGTTTGGTCATAGGCTTCTAGATTTGTTTACATTTGCATCTAGATGGTTTCTCAAGCTTTCCTTGGTCTTAGCAGTAGACAGGGCTGTAATGTAGGCTGACTGAGTTAAGGTCAGGGTTCTGTGCACGCAGGCCAAGTTCTCTATTAAAGTTAGTCAAACACTTCTTTATTGATTTTGTTTTAGATGAGGCAGAAAGCTGAGGAACTGACTCACTGCGAAGCTGGAAACCTTACAAAAACCAAAATTGCCATATTGAGAGTCGCAGAGGCGTTGATTACAACAACTCAAGGCCTTTTTACTCCAAGTTTTAATGGACGGAAAAACCCACATCAAGTTTTGTAAAAGAACACATATACTGCTCACTGAAATGTGTGGATATTTTAAAATGAAATGAAATATCCCACCAATTTTTGTAAGTCGCTCTGGATAAGGGTGTTTGATAAATGCTGTAAATGTAAATGAATCGTCGAAGGCAGGATACATGCCTACTTTCATATTGCTTAGGCCAGACTTTTTTTATTGCTTGTTTCGCGGATCCGCCAACAATCATATTTGAAGAATACAACAAAAAAAATAGTTTTTTTTTGGTATTTCGCGGATCCACCGCAGTACTATTGCTTAAAATAAAAAATAAAATCTTAAAAAATATTTTTTTAGCTTTTTTCGCGTCTGGTGGAGAGCCAACGGTATTGTTCTGTATATTAATTTTTTCCCCAGATTCACTTTAATTTAATTTAAACACTTTAAAGATTTAATAAATTTAATTTTTTAATAAAATGTTATTTTTATTTCTTCCTCCTTCCTTGTATTGATTCCACATAGTCCTCAAGAAATTGAAAAGTGCTGAAAAATAAAGA
>JAUZSV010125497.1:0-13694 GCA_034780495.1 Parotocinclus cesarpintoi | reverse complement strand
ATAATAATAATAATAATAACAATAATAAATGAAATAATAATAATAGTCATAGTAATACTTTAAATAATAATAATAATAATAATAATAATAATAATAATAATAATAATAATAATAATAATACGATTATAAGTATTTTTTGTGTGTTTTTTCTTGGTGCTTTTTTTAAATATCCAAATCTATAACCTTGTTGAGCTTCTGTGATTAAAATGGGGCTCCTCTTTGGTGGGAGGATTTTTAAGGAGGATTTCAGCTCCTCACAGCCCTGGGTTTCCTCTCTGATGATATTTATTTATTTGATCTCCCCACTGAATGTAAAAGTCATGATGTCACTGCTAACAGATTAAAGGTAAAGTTTTAAAGAAAGGTTTTTAGATTTGGACAGGTGTTTAGATTCTGTACTTTTTGTACTATTACTTTAGTTTTAAATGTTATTTCTTTTTTACAGTTAGCTGACATTAGCCCATGGCAGGGCATTGGGGTCGAGCTCTTAGCCACCTTCCAGTTGGTTCTGTGTGTTTTAGCTGTGACAGATAAACGACGCCGTGACGTTTTGGGTTCGATTCCTCTGGCCATCGGACTGTCGGTGGCTCTCGGTCACCTGACCGCCGTGAGTACAGATATTACTCACATTAATAATAAATACAACCCTTTTTATTGTCATTAACATAAATTAATTTCAAAACATTTCACTTTGTCTATTTTTTTATACTTTAAACACATAGCATGTCATTTCAATTTAATACAATTTTTTTTTTACAAATTCCTTAAAAAGTGTCATTCTTTGTTTATTTTATTTCAATTATTATTTTTTTTCTCTAATTAAAACTTTAAAAAAAAATGTTTACATGACGGGAATTTGTAAATCCTTTTTCTTTACTACATTTTTCTACTTTTTTAGGCATTTTTTGCTTCATTTCCCATTTAAAAGTCACTTATTTTAAATGATCTTTGTTCTCTAATTCAAGCTTTTTCTTTATTTAACATATTATTAATTTAGCTATTGCAAATATATGCATTTTATTTATTAAAAAACACTTCCTAAATAATACATAAATAATATAATAATTTTATAAATTACTGTGTCCAATTTTTTTTTTTAGAAAATGTGATTTTAAGGCTTTTTTTATTTTATCATTTGTTTCTTATTATTGTTAAGGTTCAATTACATTTTTTAAACCATTTTTTAATGAATTCCTTTAAACTGTTACTGTATAAAATAGACTTTTGTAAATGATTGAATAAACATTTATATTACGTTTCTCTCCTTTGGTTACAGATCAGTTTTACAGGATGTGGTATAAACCCGGCTCGAACCTTTGGCCCCGCCCTCATCACGGGACAATTCGACAACCACTGGGTACAAAAATCTTACGTTTTAGTTCTTCTAAAACATTTCTAAATGCATTTGGATTTGCGGAACGAAGTAAAAATGTTTTTTTTTTTTTTATTTATGCAGGTGTACTGGGTGGGGCCGATGTCTGGGGGCGTGGTCGCCGCTCTCCTCTATGACTTCCTTCTCTATCCCAAGTTGGATGATTTTCCCGACCGCTTGCGAGTTCTGATCTCTGGACCCCCTAACGATTACGACGTGAACGGCAGAGAGGACGTGGAGATGACCTCCAAGTGACCGTCTGTCCGTCCGTCCGTCCGATCCAGTTCCTCTGAGAAGATCCCCCATCCCCCATCCCAAATCTGTAACGGTTAAATGAAACCACATCTCTGTGGGCTTCAGGAGATCAGATCAGTCCAACACACACACAGACACGGAGAACATACCAAACTCCAGACCCCGGGTTGGCGTCAGCACCAATACCAGGCATCTCATTACAGACCGGTGTTCAGATCGTTTTTATTTTTATAATCTTCCATTTCTAAAATCTTTTTTATTTTAGTTATGAATGCCATTTCGATGTTTTTTTTTTTTTTTCATTTTTAATCCAATCTAGTGTGTGTGTATAGTGTTTAGATTTGAAAGAATACGTGCTTAGTTTTGATTTTATTTTAGTTCTCGATTAAAAAGTGTGAGGATTTTACCTAACACTTAAAAAGAGAAAAAAAAAAAACCCCGCTAAAATCAAAACGGGCGCCTTTTTCACGTTCCGTTTCCCTTTTAAAAACGTCTTTGTGTATTTTTTACGTTTTCCGTTTTTATTCACCTAGATATTAAAACTATTTTTACTTCACTTCGTTTTAGGTGTTTTAGTGTATTTTTTTAGATTTTAACAAAATAAAAACAAATCCTTTCCATTAAACCCAGTTTGGGGTCGCAGGGTGTTGGGACCGGTTCATCACAGGGCACATGCGCCCACTTTAGAGACCCCAATTAACCCGAATCCTATTTAAAACCGTGGGAGGAAAGCGGAGTTAAATAAACCTACATAGACAGAGGGAGAACATGCAAACTCCACACAAACTGCTGACCCCAAAACATATTTCTTTGCTTTTTTAGTACATTTTGATTTGATTATTTTCATCTTTCTGTGTTTTAATTGAAATAAAAAAGTGGAAAATTCGACAAAAAGTGTTATTTTACTTAACTTTAGGGTTTTTCTTTTGATCTTTTTTGTTGCCTTTTAAAGCAGTATTAAAACGCAGGGAGCAAAAAACACAAGTGTAATTTTTCCCGACTCACTTTGAATCAGTTTTAAACTCAAAATGTCTTCGTTACCTGTAAATAGTTCTTCTTTATTAAAAAAGTATTTTTTCTGTAAATGTTGTTCAGTTTCTTATTCTTATTTGTTTGATCTAAAGCTCAGTATTCTCTCCAAAAACCTTTTTATTCTTTTTATTCTCAAAACGTTTGAGTTTTATTTGTAGTCCCTTTTTGTGAACAGTTTGTAATGTACTTTTTAAAAAATATATATTGTTTTTCATTTTGTGTTTGAGTAACCTAAGCACTGTGTAGAAAATAAATAAAGGTTTTTTTTTGAATGGCAAACCTTTGGAACTGGTTATTTATTAAGAATCATTTAGTGAATCATTTGGCTTTAACTGTGATTCACTCACACATTTAAAATAATAAAAAATGAATTTATTGTTGATTTAGAGTCATTGGTTACAGACAAACTGAAATAAAGGGGCATAAAGTAAATATACAGACAAATACAAATAATACAATAATAAAAAGTGACAAAGCATAAATATAAAAGTATAAATTGTCAGAAAAAACAAGACAATATGCAATAAATTAAATAGATGCAAATATTAGAACAAAGAAAAAGACAGATTAATAAATACAGATAAATAATGTAAACACCAAACACAAAACATAAATATAAAAATAAAATAAATTAAAGAAATATAATTATGGAGATATATAATTAATATAAAATACCAAAAGTGAAAGATATAGATATCGAAATAATTATTATTAATTATAAAAAAATATATAAAACATATGGTCATACAAATAATTAAATAAAATGAAATGCAAGAAATAATAAATAATAAATACTCTTTAAATTAGCCTGCTTAATTTGGATAGAATAAAAACAAAACAGATATATAAAATAAATCAAATAAATAAGAGGTAGAATAAAATGTTGTAAATACTTGAATTGAAAGTAATTAAATATATAAATAATTGAAAGAAATGCAAGAAATAAGACATTATTGAAATAATATATATTATTATTCGTAGGTATACGAATTATTAAAATAAATACAACAAGATACATATATACACATTTGAATGTCATTAAAAACATAGATAATAAGACAAAAATAAATATCAATTTCAATTAAAAAAATGTTGTTATTGCTAATACAATCATTAAAAATATATCCAATTAAAATAAAAATAAATAACAAGAAAAAATAAGAATTAAAAATAAAATAAACATTAAAAACTTAATCACTTTGATATTTTGTATAAGTTTTATACACACCGTAATTAAGTAAGTAATTTAAAAAAAATGTCTTTGTTTTAGTATCAGCTCTGTGAGACAGGGCGCTAATTCAGCGTGTTTGCTGAGTGCTAGGCTAATTAGGCTCATTAGCCAATCAGAATGAGGGCTGAATTAAGCATGTGCTCACAAATAGCAGAAGCTGCAGCCCTTAGCATGTCCGTCTTTCTTAATTAGCGTACGGTTCATGATGAAGGAGCTGAAGACCTTAGCTTTTTGGCAGGCCGTCCTGGCCGAGCTAATCGGTGTCATGCTAGTCGTTTTTGTCGGCGTTTCTGCTGCGATTGGGAACGGGAACAACAGCTACCCGGACCAGGAGGTGAAGGTCGCCTTAGCGTTTGGGCTAGCCGTCGGGGTGCTGTCTCAGAGTCTGTGGCACGTCAGCGGGGGGCACCTGAACCCTGCGGTCACACTGGCCATGCTAGTTAGCTGCCAGATTAGCGCTTTCAGGGCGCTGTGCTACGTCCTGGCCCAGGTGACGGGGGCCGTGATTGCTAGCGGTGTCGTGATGGGAGTGAGGCCTTCAGCCGTCGAGTCGCTCGGACTCAACAAGGTAACATTTATATTGCTGTACAAGGCACTACATTACCCAGAATGCATTTAAAGGTGCTTGGTAGCATCACCTTAACCTGTTAGTGCTTTGTTTGTGCTTTTTTGCAAGCCTACTGCATTTTTAGCTTCAAGTTAAAGGTTCGTTAGCGCTCGCTCTTGCCTGATTTAGTACTTAGCATGATAGCACTAAAGCTAATATATTAAGTCTTGTGCTTGTATTACGGCTGAACCTCGACTAGGCTGTTTGTGAGCTGTCAAACGTTAATCAGCACCCCGTTTACAGGTGTTTTTTTTTTTTTTTTTATCGAGTTTGCTCTGTAATAACACATGTTGATGCTTGACTTTTATAACGTTAGCATTGATAAGTAGCAGAGCTCGTTAGCCGTTTTAGCTGTTAATTGCTGCTGTTTGGTGCTAAAAGAGCGCTAAGAGGTTAGCCTAGGCTTTATTAAACATCGTTTGTTAGTAATACGAAGAGCTATTCTTCACTAGATAAGATCTGTTATTATTTAGCTATCCAAACAAGTGCAGTTTGATTTGAATTAGCCACTTTGTATGCTAATCGCCCGTGCCTGTAGTTCCAGGTCGGTTTCAGTCAAACGTTTTACTTTTGAGACCTAAAGCTAACTGAAAGCGGCCATTGTTTTGTGTTTGGTCCACCTCCCCTTACTGCTTTATTAAGATGCTAATGTGTTGAGTTTGGTTTGTTTAGCTGAATGGCGTTAGCCCGGGACAGGGCTTCGGTGTGGAGTTTCTGATTAGCCTGCAGTTGGTGCTCTGCTTCCTAGCAACGACGGATAAAAGACGAGCCGAGGTGACGGGGTGTGCACCCATCGCTATTGGGCTCTCCGTGGCTTGTGGGCATCTCGCAGGGGTACGTGTTTGGTCCGGAGATGTTTTCCTGAAAGCAGGAAGCCCTTAATTAACTCCGTTTTTTGTTCATTGACCAGCTGAGTTCCACAGGATGTGGAATGAACCCCGCGCGATCGTTTGGTCCCGCGCTCATCTCCGTGACGTTTGAACACCACTGGGTGAGTGATTTTTAAAGTTTTAAACCCGTCCGTGGGCGGGTCTACCTGGATGCGTACCTTGTTCATGGGGCGGTGCTTGTGCAGGTGTACTGGGCGGGGCCTCTGTGCGCCGGTGCGTTAGCCGCCCTGCTCTATGACCTGGTCCTGGCTCCTCGCGGGTCGGGCTTTGTGGATCGCCTGAAGGTTCTGTATCACGGCGTGACGGCGACTGAGGAGGAAACCGAACCCCTGATGGAGGGAGGAGGAGCAGGAGGAGGAGATCCTGCGGCTCAGTGGGAGAAACAGTAAAGGGGTGCAGAGGTTCGGGGTGCAAATCAGAACCGTGTGAGGGAAGCGTTTGGCTTTTCTGAAGCGCAAATAAAATCCGTGTCACCTTCACGTTGCGTCTGTGATCGTTCTTGATTCAGCCTTGTTGCTCCCCCTGCTGGCCGGTATCGGAATTGTAAATATTTAAGCAGTCATTCTAAGGACTTCAAACGCAAAATAAATAGAAGAGTTTTGGGTAACGTTTTAATAAATAATCCTGCAGGTTTAGAGGACTGGGGAATGTTTCTAAAAGTAAAGTAAGTGTTCTATATAAAACCTGAACCAACTATGCATTAATAGATCCCTAAACCTAAAGAATGATTAACTTATTTTATTATGTAGCCCAATAGAAATAAGGTACATGCTATCAGGTGTAGATTTGCCTTTGTTTGTTGAACAAGGGGGGGAGAAAAAAAAAAAAAACAGGGTAACAAACTTTGCAATCATTTTTAAAATGTTAAAGGTTTAACCCTTTAGCTGTTATTGAGCTTAAATTCTAACCCCTGATAATCCATGATTTAACTTTGACCATAAGACCAGACTTTAAAAAAAAAAAAAAATTTAAATTGTTCCTCGGATGTTTCTACTTAATCTACTGAGGAGGGAGGAAAAAAATTAATCTTTATTTTTTTTAGCACTTTTCAATTTCTTGGACGATGTGGAACCAATACAAGGAGGAAGAAATTTGATTTAAAAAATGATTTAACCTACAATTAAATTAAAGTGGATCTGGAAAAAGATTTAATGTACAGAGCAATACTGTTGGCTCTCCACCACAGGGTGGAAAAAGGGTTACCAATGGTTAAAATTCCCCCAATTATTTTTTAGCTTTTTCTGCCTTCCGGTTGAGAGCCAACGGTATTGTTTTGTACATTAAATTTTTTTTCCAGATTCACCTTAATTTAATTGTAGATTGAATAATTTTTATTTTTAAAGTTTTCTTCCTCCTTCCTTGTATTGATTCCACATCGTCCTCGAGAAATTGTAAAGTGCTGAAAAATAAAGATTTATTTTAATTTTTGTTCTTCCAACCACAGTAGATTCTTAAGTAGAAACATCCGAGGAACAAAATTAAGTCTGGTCTTAAGTTAAACTGAAGGAAAAACGGGTAACACAATTAATCTTAACCATTAAAGGTTTACCATTAAAGGGTAAATACTCTTTAGCTGTTATTATTGAGCTTAAATTGTAACCCATAATAATCCACGACTCTAAAGTTTGATCATTAAGGTAATTTAAAGACGTTTAACACCAGAGATGAGTTGTTGACCTTCTGGAACCGTCATGTTCTGCGTGAGAATCGTGGAAAACGGTTTCCTGAAAGCAAAGGAAAATGACGTCATCGCCGTTTTACACATCCAATACTCAGAAGTATTACAGCATCGAGCATCTCCTGCTCAGCTTGTGTGATGGTTCCTAAGGTCCCAAGCTCCACCGTCTCGGCCCATCGAGGCGTCGACTTTGCCAGTCCCAGTAACCCATGTTCTCAAACCGTGCCAATCACCAACATCATGAACGTTTTAATGCCAAAGACAAAGGGGGTAATGGGCACTCGGTGCACTGGTAGGGTTTGGAAATATTCCCAGCCTTGAAGGACCTACACTTTGGACTTGTTTGGTTTAGGCAGGATCTGGACCTTTCTTTGTAAGCATGTGCTTTTTATACGGTTTTGGACTTTTCTTTCTTTCTAATGAAAAGATCTTTAGAGGATCTGCCATGGTCCTACACTGGGTCGGTCGCTTTCGGAGGATTACGAGACCAGTCAGGACGTTCTGTTAAGATGACTTTGGTTTCCAGAGAAGTCAGACAGTCATCACAATCTCCCCTGGACTTGTGGGTGTCAGAACTGGCTTCCTATCTGCGCCTTCCACCACTGGCTTATAAGTGAGTGCTTAGCTGGCACTGTGTGAGTAACGGCCAGTCTTTCGTTATGGATCACGAGGTTAGGACGGGCGCTTTTTGGCGGGCCGTGGTCGCCGAGTTGCTCGGCACGACGCTCTTTGTCTTCATCGGGATCGGAGCCGCCATTGGCACCTGGGAACACGAGGGTCCGGCTCAGGAAGTCAAAGTGGCGTTGGCCTTCGGGCTGGCCATAGCCATGCTGGTTCAGAGCTTGGGCCACGTTAGTGGAGCCCATCTGAACCCGGCCGTCACCCTGGGGTTCCTGGTCAGCTGCCAGATCAGCGCCCTACGTGCCGTTTTCTACTTTGGAGCCCAGATGTTGGGAGCAGTTCTCGCCAGCGGGATCCTGTACGCCATCCGGCCCAAAGACGTCAAAGTTCTGGGGCTTAATGAGGTGAGTGATGAAGATGCAACTCTCAGACCTGAAGATCTTCTTTATGGACGTTTGGTTTGGCTATTCTTACCTATCAGGTGTTCTTTATTTACTCTTGTTTACTAAATTCTACCTCCTCTATCACTAGATTGAAGAAGGTCTGACTGTTGGGAAGGGTTTTGGGATCGAGTTCCTGGCCACCTTCCAGCTGGTGTTGTGTGTCCTGGCCACCGCGGACAGCAATCGCGTTGACGTCAACGGGTCCACACCCCTCATCGTTGGACTGTCTGTCAGTCTGGGCCACCTGTTGGCGGTAAGCGCGGCGGTTTTGACCTAAACCTCTCGCTGCCTGAAGAGTTAAACGTTCTGCGTCTGCTTCTCGCCTACAGATCAGTTACACGGGATGTGGCATCAACCCCGCTCGGACCTTCGGACCCGCCGTGGTCACCAAGTCTTTCAAGAACCACTGGGTGAGTGTGAGCTTTCCGTTCATGGTTCCAATACCAAAAAGAGCAACCGACACGAACGTTCATCATCAGGTACCCGTCTCCACCCCTTACCCCATCGACGTCCTCTAACCTCTAACACTGCCGTCCCCCAAAACACCACCGTCTTCTAAACACCGCCATTCCACAAACCTCGACGTCGTTCAGTAGAGATGTTCTCGAACGCCACCGTTCCTCGTACTTCAAACAAACAAAACACAGGCTTTTACTTTGTACATCAAATACCATCAATCCCAAACGTGTACAAACACCGCCGATATCAAATACACGAAACACCACGAAACACCGGGAGAACCCGTTAAACCAAGCGTTCTCCAAACCCCCCGGTTATGACTGACTTATTAAACGTGGTATTGAATCTCTGGTGTTTGTGCGTAGGTGTTTTGGGTGGCGCCCATGCTGGCGGGAGCAGCAGCCGCTCTGGTTTATCATTTCATCCTGCAGCCTCGCACCGAACCCATGAGCAAACGCATCAAGGTCCTTACAGGAGGAAGCGGAACCGTACCCAGAACCGAATCCACCGAAGCTCTGACAGGGGGGTCCGGCAGCGGAACCTCCCCCTGGCCCAGACACTAAACACCACATAAACACCTCACTGTACCGCCAAATACTGCCCATGAGGGGTGCAGTTTGGGTTTGGAGTCGGGTCTAAAAAAAAAAATTAACATTTATTCTGTTTAATTTAATTTTACTTTTGATTTTATTTTACTTTTTATTTTGTTTTTGCTTTCTATTTATTGTATTTTATTTTTTCGTTTTAATTTGACTGCAATTCTACTAAGCAGGTCGTTTGTACCATCAGTCATGTTTTAAATAAATCTTTTTGGGCTTTTAAAATTGTTTTGTATTTATTTTAGAAATCTCTTTCCGATTTTTAAAAAAAAAAATTATTTTTTTTGCAACACGTATTTTTCATGTCATTTTTTTTTCACTTGTGCTCTCCTGCTTTTTAAGATTTAGATTCTCAATGCATTGTCCATCTTTCTGATTTTTTTAAATTTTAATTATTTAATTTTATTTATTAGAAATGCAGTGTTTTTTGTTTTGTTTTTTCTTGTCGGTTTGCATTTTAATTATTCCTACCGCCCAGTTAATTCGTTTAATATTTTATATATGTACAAATCAATTGCTGTTGGTTATATTTTTTTTTATCTTTTATTTTTTATTTTTAAAGAGTTATTTATTTTCTCTTTCTGTTCTCCTAACATTTGTAAGATTTATTGTTATTATTATTATTTTATTACAGTTTTAGGACATAGTTCTATTCATTTAATATTTGTTTGTTTTATACTTATTTATTTTACTTATAGATTCATTTTTTTGGTTGTTTTTTGAGGTGTAAATACACGCTGTTAAATTGAGAATAAAAAGGAAAATCCGTTTTAAAAATTCATGTTTAGCGCAAAAGTCTGTGTGCTTTCCCATGTGCTGCCTGTAAGGTCTTTATTATTTTTATTTGATTTATGTTTGTTTAGTGTTTATTACATGTGTGTACCTCTACAGAATTAAAATCTCTTATTTAAAAAATAAAATCTGTTTTTAGTGCAGCCCAAACCCACTACGATATAATAATAAAATCATTCCCATCGGCTCTGTTTGTTTTTTTTGTAACTATTTCGCTAAATAATATTTATTTCAGCTTTTTATTGTTATTTGATTTGCTTAAGGATGGCCATTGGGGTCAAACCTGTCGTTTTTTTTCCCCTTACGGTGAGAAGCCTCAGATCTTAACGGTCACACAGTGAAAAAACCTCTTCCCTTTTGTGTTTGTTTGAGGGTTTGTTTTTTTTTCTTGCATGGTCATCTGTCACTAGAAGAAGTGCTGAAGTCGCGTCCCCGCCGTATCTGTTAAAGAAATTAAACGCAGAAACAAAAACAACCCTGCCGCTTCACTCGAGGGAGGATTTCATTTCCCTTTTTTGTTTTTAATCAACCGCTCCGGGTCCCGACGAGCTCTTATACAACAGGGGCGCACAAAGGACGCCGGCCTGTCACCCCCCCCCCCCGGCCCAGGCCATGGCGTTACATAACCAGCTGGCCATGATAGGGGGCGCTGTGGAGTCCTTTTCATTTGTTTTATTGCCTTCATTTTATCTGTAGGAGGAAAACATGACTCTGTGAAGCATAAAATAATAATCAAAGTGAAAGGTTTTTGAACGATTCCCCTGTTTTTGGAGGTCAATTAAAAAAAAGAAACTTTTAATTTATTTTTTTTTAGGCCTTTGTGTTGCTTTTTTTTTAGAAACTGGATGTGGATCTATTTTTTAAATAAACTTTAGAAACACTTTTTGGATTTCTGTTTAATCCTGTTCATGGGTGCAGGGAGCCGGGGGAACGGCAGTACAGGGTGCAAGGCGAGGATCAACCTTACACACACACACACACAGAGAAACACTTATGAGATGCAAACTATAAACTACTATCTTTACAATGTGACAGGAAACCCTGACACACATGGGAGAACATGCAAAATCCACACCAGAATTTGATTAACCTCTTTACCATCAACCAGCCCTGATTTGTTTAATAAATAATAATAATAATAATAATCCAGAACAAATCATTGTGATTGGGCGGTGGGTGAAGTGTCGCGGGTTCGAGGCCCTTTGGTCGAGTCGGGTGTGCCGGATCGAGGCCGTGTTTAAGCAGTAGGGGTTAAAGCAGCAGACCGTTGGCCGGGTGGTTGTGGGTTCGAATCCCATGAAGGTATAAAGCTGCTTTTTATAAATGAAGGACGTGCTTTTTCAGGATGATTTTTGAGGACCGGGTTCTTGGTGATGTTCTCAGTGCTCTGACCGGTCACCGGTTCCTGAGTGGAAAAGCTTCGGCGTTTCCCTCGTACCATGAGCCCTGTGATGTCACAACGTGTGATGTTCGGCTCGGATGCAGAAGCTTCGGCGTTTCTATTGTTCATTTTCCCCTCTGTCTGTCAGAAAAACAAAACGACTCGAATGGGAAACTTTTACAGACGCTGGATCAAAATCACACACCATCCGTCCCTGTGTGTGTGTGTGTGTGTGTGTGTGTGTGCGTGTGTGTGTGTGTGTGTGTGGTAGCAGCATGATAACACAGGCACTGACCTGGGAAATGTTTAATTGCCACTCTTTTAAATGAGAAGCAACAAACATAGAAAGACACACAAATTACCATACACACACACACACACACACACACACACACAGTTACACACTTAGCTTAGATTAGCGGTTGCATTTGGACTGTCAGCAGCTGTGAAGAGACGCCAGTAAGACGACTCTGGGTTTGAGTTCTGTATTGATTAATCGTCCCTCCTGCTCTCTTATTGATACTGAAGGGAGAAAAAAAAATAGATAGAGATAAAGGACAATAAAAAGGAAAAATGGAAAATGGAATAAAAGAAGACACATGCAAAACAAAACGGCAAAGAGGAGGAACGAGCAGGAAAAGGCAAAAAGAACGGGAAAAGAAAATGGCGAGCAAAAGTAAAGTGGAGAAAAAGCAGACAATAAAGAAGAAAGGCAGGGGATAGCAAACAATTTAGCAAGCATTGTAAAATAAAGAGCAATGAAAAAAGAAGAAAAACAGATGCAAGGGTAAATACTGAGAACAAGAAAAGAGAGCACAAAGAGAAAACAAAAGCAAAAAGCAAATGCAGAAGAAAAAAATGCAAAAGAAAGAAAAGAACAGAGTAATTTTAGAAGGAAGAAAGAAAAAAGACTGAGGGCGGCCATTTTGGCTCTGAATGATTACGCCGTGCTGCAGTTGCAGAATCGATGGCCCTATAAGGCCTCTGGCCGGACAGCTCGGCCTCTCTGTATAATGAATAGGGAGTACAGTACGTGATGCAGCGCTGTAACGTTATTACCTGAGGTTAAACCCCGCCCAGCAGAGGGGCTATTCCAAATATAAATAATATAAATATAAATATAAATAAGTGGGTCTAAAAAAACAAACCAAAAAAATCTGTACTAGGAAAGAAAAGAAAGTGTGATAGATCAAAAGATGGAAAGAAAAATAAAAAAAGAGCAGATAAACAGAAACAAGGAAACTGTTAAATGGAAAGAAAGAAAGAAAGAAAGAAAGAAAGAAAGAAAGAAAGAAAGAAAGAACGAAAGAAAGAAAGAAAGAAAGAAAGAAAGAAAGAAAGAAAGAAAGAAAGAAAGAAAGAAAGAAAGAAAGAAAGAAAGGAACATCAAAAGCAAAGAAATAAAAAAAAAGACTAAAGTAAAATTGAAATACCAGCATAAACCGAATAAACCATAATAAAAAGGAAACTTTTTTTTCACTATTATTAGTTTAGAAATAAAGTTGTGAAAAAGCTTCGTTACATAACGGGGATCAGACAGAACCCGGTTCGATGCCTGATGGAATAAATAAGGATAAATCGTTTGGGGATTAGTTTTAAAATTATAAAAGGATTAATCTCAGGTTAGCGCTAAATCTGGGCAAGATTAAAGAGGAAACGGCAAATCTAATCAGATTGCGACGTCAAATCCTCACAGAGCAGCCAGATTTCAGTGTGAAAACATCTGCAGCCTCACACACTCATTCATCAGGTCCATAACGACGCTTTAAAGCTTCACTAACCTAATACTTCAAAAGGAAATGGAACGGGGGGGGAGGAAGTGGGGTATCTTTTAGGCTATGTCCGGAACATGGCCGCCATCTTGAAAGCCACCATTTTGGATCAAGGGTAAATTTTATTTAATAAGAAGGTGTTGGTGTGGGATGTCAAAGAAGATCAGAATTGTGTCAGCAATGGATCGGTGAGATCGGATTTGTAATATCTGTTGTGGTTCTAAAGTTATCAGCACAAACCTTCAAACTTTGGTTGTTTAGTTTTACAGTGTACATGTTGTGAAGGTGTGTATCTGTGTGTGTAGATTCAAAGTCATTGATCAAACGTCTAATCCGTGTCCCAGAATCCCTCTAACCGTCAAGACACAGTTTCCCACAGAGACAGCTGCTGTCAAGACAACATAAACACAACTGAACCACACAAACACACACACACACACTAACATACGCACACACATCGCTCTGATTCGTTCCTCTCTTGTTCGGTGTTTGAATCAGTGAATCGTTCAGTCATCTCTCTGATTCGTTCATCTCTTGTTCGGTGTTTGAATCAGTGAATCGT
>JAUZSV010125387.1:0-13696 GCA_034780495.1 Parotocinclus cesarpintoi | reverse complement strand
AAAGGCCAATCCTAAGTTGAGCAAACCTAGGT
The DNA here is from genome assembly GCA_034780495.1 of Parotocinclus cesarpintoi. Taxonomy (NCBI): domain Eukaryota; kingdom Metazoa; phylum Chordata; class Actinopteri; order Siluriformes; family Loricariidae; genus Parotocinclus; species Parotocinclus cesarpintoi. The sequence goes on along the minus strand of JAUZSV010125387.1, from coordinate 13,664 downwards.
CCTGCTATGTCCAGCAGATAACAGAATTCTTACCACTGGTTACCAGGTATGCAGTCCAACACGATGGAGCCAATTTTGTATGTTCTGGGTACAAATCCATCGTCCAGTGCCAGCAAGAAACTGTCCCTGCTCTTTTTTTGCCAATAAGGTCAAGTAGCAGTCATCTCTTGCTGTTGTACCAGCTGAGTAACCCTGCTCTAGTGTTCTTCGTACTGTTCTAGTCTCTTGAAAGCGATTCTGCAGTCTAATAATCACGTTTTGTGATGTTTAAAAAGTCCTGTTGCAACTGTTGCTTGTGTTTGACCAGATTCAAGTCGTCCTATGGCTCTTCAAACTTCACATTTGAGAAAATTGTGTTACAGAGGCAATACAAGGGGCTGGGAAATTGCAGGATCAGGAACGTTTAGATACCCCAGCACTTTCAGCCTTTTGTATAGTGCTTTCACCACTTAAATAAGTTGGGGGGTTTTTTCATCACAGAACAGCCTTCTTTAATTTGTTAGATTTTTTTTGAGAGTCTTGTTTAATAAGAAAAAAATAACATGCTTCTTTTTTTATGGCTTCATATTCATTTTGAAATATCCCTGAAGTTTTGTGAGCAGTGTATATAACCTACTGGTCAAACATTTTAGGACACACCCATTTTTTTCTGGGTTTTTTTTTTATGTTATTCAGTTTCAGTCAATAACTTGAACTGCCCTCTCTGTCTGCATAAAAGCAGTGTGGGAACACATTGTAGGAGCATACCCTCAAGAGCATCAGTTGTTCAACAGTATTGTACTGCATAAAGTATTGTGTTGCTACAATAATGGCAAGAAAAAAGCAATTAGCAATGGAAGATTGACAGACCATCATAACACTTAAAAATGTAGGTCTTTCCTACAGAGGAATTGGCAAGAAAACAAGGTGTCAATGAGTACAGTTTTCTTCACCATTAAAAGACACTCAAACTGGGGAAAACTGATAGCAGGAGGTCTGGCAGATCCAAAGGCACAACTGAATTTGAGGATACAGTTCTAAGAGTTAACAGATTGTGAATGGGGAGCTCGCAGCGCCAAGCACAACTTTTTAGTGGTTGTAGTAAGAAAAGTAAGCAAATTCAACTGTAAATAAAAGGCTTGAAGCAGGCAAAAGGATGGTTCAGCAAGGTGTGACATCAAATGCCAAACATGGAGGAGGAGATGTGATGGTCTGGGTGTTGTGAATAGATTCCATTAAAAAAAGGAAACTGGAAAATTTGGGGTGTTGACCGGTAGTATACATACACATACACGCATGGACTTAAAACATGTTTCCCCTCCCAATCCCTGTACTGTCCCAACTTTCTCATTTGGGTTTATATATAAATGGATACAAATATCACCATAATATCTAGGGTTCATACTGTCTGAAAGTCAAAGTACACAGAACACTGACTGGTTTGGTGTTTTTAATCCTCAAGGAGCAGCTGATTTTAAGCTGAAACAATCAAAACTACTACAATTTTTTTCAGAAGGAGGATAGTTGGAGACTGGGTGTGTTGTGTGAATGAAAAAAATGACTGGTTGTACCTGAACTTGTTTACAATGTTTACCCTGGAGGGGTTGATCACTTATCCAGACCTGGTACCTCTAATTACATTTAAGCTTTTATTTTCCATTTGTTGCTGGCAAACAGAGAAAAAGTAGGTTTAATTAATTTTAAATTAAATTTTAATTAAATTTAAATTCTAGACACTATGTACACATCATAATTATTGAAACCATTAATGAATAAGCCAGAATTGTTTTTTCTCACAAATTGTGTATTAAAAGTGTATTAAAAATTTTATCAGCAAATGTAAACAACAATTTTTAGTTTTTATTATGTCACCATATACATACCAGGGCAGTGTGTACGTGACCTTGCGTAGCCTTTATAAAGTGCTATGTATTTTGTACTAATTCTTCAAACTTTGGTGCTCTGTAGGACGAAACATTCAAGGGCAGTATGGGATAAGGGATGCGGTACAAGGATTGGCTCATATAGACCTGCGATCCCAGGAGATGAGAGACATCGAGGTGGCACGCAGGCTACAGGAGGAGGAAGCAAAGGTATTTATACCAAATCCAAATCCATTTGACAAAAGCCAAACTCAGTATGTTCCTCTTTAATTCCATAATATTTGTCTTATAGGCAGGTCGCACTGACAAACGAGCTGTTCAGGTTGCCCAAGATGAGGTAAATGAGTGATTTGATGTTTAGCACACATTCATACTACAGTATCTCACAAAAGTGAGTGCACCCCTTCCATTTTTGTAGATATTTATTTAGATTTTTTCATGGGACAACACTTTGATACAATGTAAAGTATTCAGTCTACAGCTTGTATAACAGTAAATTTGCTGTTCCCTTAAAATAACTCAACACAGCCATCAATGTATAAACCTCTGGCAACGAAAGTGAGTACACCTCTAAGTAAAAATGGCAAAAGTATGTTTAAAGTCTCAATATTTTTAGTGGCCACTATTATTTACCATCACTGTTTTAACTCGCATGAAGTTCAATAGAGCTTAGATGTTTTACTTACTCACTTTTGTGGCCAGTTGTTTAGACGTTAATGGCTGTGTGTTAAGTTACTTTGAGGGCGCAGGGAATTTACACTGTTATACAAGTTGTAGACTGACTGCTTATACATTGCATCAGTGCCATGTTTTTAGATGAAAAGATATAACAAATGTGAGAGGTGTACTCACTTTTGAGATATACTGTATGTATAATAAACTGCAGAGTTGTTGGGGACAATGGTTATGAAGACTTGTCGTTGTAGTGAATTAGTCTAATGTCACTTTTTAAATTGGGGACAAATGTTCTACTTAAATATCCTAAAGCACTGCATTTAGTACTTTGTAAAACCCTTATTTGACACGTAGGCTTAGACCGTGTCTCAATCAATCATTCATCCAGATTTTCCAGTGACCTAGGTCTTTTTCATATAGCACCTTTCCTTTAGATGACCCACATATCTCAATGGTGTGTCTGATGGTTGGAATGGCTTTGTCATAAGCTTGTCCCAAATGCACTGTATTAGAAGAAACAGATTTTTATGAATTACATTATGGTACATCATTCTGCTGGTCCCAAAAATGCTTGATTGGCAATAAATCTGGCAACCGGGTAGGCCAGGGAAGTGTTGCTGGCAGAGACATTCATGTGGAAAGCCTTGCTGTTTGGGTCAGCAAGCTGAAAAATGGCAGTTGGGAAGCCGTGGCATGAGCCACTGCATGGATGTCCTTCACATACCACTGATCTGTTAGCAACCATTGTATTATTACTAGAGGTGACGACTGTTGTAGGCTCCCCAGATCAGCAATAGGTGTCGTGTGTTGCTACAGAGCAAAGGCAGGAGTACATCGCTCACCACTAGGGCTGTACTTGAAACTGTTATACTGCGCTATATTTTTTATAGAGGGGAACATCATTGTCAAAATGACCAACCTGCTTCTCTCAGTCCAAAGTTTTCATCATCTAGGCTATTCTGATCTACTGTTAGGCGGTGTTTGGAGCACTGTTTCTGTGAGGGCAGAGATGATCGAAAAATAAATACAAAATAAAAAATAGACAGCAATAAATGCAAAGCCTCTGGCTAGAACGAGTTAAAAGCTGAGTCGATTTGGTAAGTAGTGCAATACTGTCGTTGCGCTGGTTTTTTTTTTTGTTTGTTTGTTATTTGAAATAGTAATTTTATTTAACTGCATTACTCCTAAAATTATTTTAAACAGCCTTGTAGCTTGAAGCAATACTTGTACTTAAAGCTATAAGAATATATGTCTGTAATAGGAAATAGCTCGGCGATTAATGGAAGAAGAGGAACGGGAGTACAGGAGGTCTAGAGAGAAAGAAAAACAGGCAATGGAGAGGCAGCAGCGACGAGCAGATGGTGACTTTAAGGTAGTCCATTGAGTTCCAGAGTGCTATTAATAACTCCAGTAGTGCTAAATTAAAAATAAGTGTCGTGCTTGTTTAATGTTTTATTTAGCTCGTAAAAGAGGATATGAACCGACCACGAACACGGGAGGAGTACGACTACCAAAGACCTCGGAATCCTAAACCTATTAGGTAAAGTAGTGCACACTTGATGTTCATGTTGTTCAAAACCTTCTGTTCTTGAACTGATTTGCCTCCCTCGTAATATCAGTGTATCTCTTTATTCACATCTACTAATTTAGACCTCCTGCACGCTCCCATAATTATGAGAATGTGGATTCCAGTTATGGGTATTCAGATAATTACTCTCCTGGGCCACTTTCCAGACCTGAGACTGCATACAAAGGTTTGTAAAAAATCTTTTTATTTTAGACTTTGTGTGAGAATGATTGTAAATTGGTGAAGAGATAAGTGAGAAGTTGGCAGTAGTTCATGTAATATGATTGTGGGAACACAATCTGAGAAGTTACAATATTAGTGACATCAGAGTTATCTATAGTATGTTAAATTAATATTATATGTAACTGGTATGTATATTATCTACATTATTAGATACCCCTCTTCATTTCTACACTTGCTAAAATTGATCTTATTGCTGGACCTTATAGATGTAAAGTCGGGTATAGTAGCTCATCTGATGTTGTTGATTTATTAGTCATCCTCTAATCCTTAATCAGTGCTCATAGGACACAGATGAAATACTTTGTAATTGTAGAATTACAAAGTGCTTCTTTGTATGGTAAGTGGAACTGATAATATGGACAAGTAGTGTAGAAACAATAAAGCTAATAAAGTCCCTATTGGATGTACAGAATCATCAGAGAGAAACAGTGGAGCAATCTAATAATTCAATGTGATGAATAGAAGGGCAGTTGACAGTATAGCTACCAAACCTGATACGGTGATTGGTGAGTGTGCACAGATCACTTCGTTAGGTATACCTCCCTGTTTCTACACAGATTGTCCATTTGATGAGTTCAGCTTCTCGTATAGATGCACTATGTAGTTTTACAATTACAAACTTCAGTCCATCGTACTTTTTAGTCACTTTTAGTGTGTTCACAAATGGTCAGGACCCCACAGGACCAGCATAGATCAGGTACTATTTGGGTGATGGATCATTCTCAGCACTGCACTAACTAATGTGGTGGTGGTGGTGTGTTAGTGTGTGCGTTGCTAGAAGGATTGAATCACACACAACAGATCTGCTGGAGTTGTAAACACTGCTAGTAGTCTGGAGAATTTGTAAACCTATGTTGACTGAACCTGTATTTTTTGACTAATATTTCTGGTGTCTTTCCAATTGAAAACCATTTATGGAATCTGAAGTGCTTAAATGAAAATGTTAATTATAATCAGTTTTGCTCATTGCTTGCATTTAAATGATTGCAACATTCATGAACAACTTTATTTTCAATATAAGCAAGTAATTTTACTGCAAATAATTAAAAATATTAACCATTATATTTCAATGCTTCTTGAGCTTTTCTTATTACTGAAGAGTTTGTGTTGTGACATTTGAAGTTTAGGTTATTTGTTATGCAGGTACTATATGAATATTGTATCTGTAGATTTTTTTTTTTATGATAAATTGTCTTAAGATGCATTCTGTTTTGTGTCTTAGGTGCCTACTACAGGCAGTGACCTGGGTCTATCTTGCTGTTAGTTGATGATTCTTCATACTGTATTTCTGTTTTTGAAGAAGGTCATATCCTGCTGATGAAAAAATGTGTGGGGATAAAAAAATACAATTTTATTTGTTAAAGGCTGACAGTTACAAATCGGGCTTTATGAGCTTCTTGGGAAAATGCTGTGTACTCTCACTGTTTTTTTTATCAGTCTATTTTATATCTTTCACATGAAGAACAATCCAAAAGGCTCATTTTCAAATTAAAATTATCACAGAACATAGTTGTTGATCTTGGACCACTTTTGATAGTGTGTGGTCTTCATGTTCCATCTGTGCCATTTTATTGTACAGGAGGATGACTTAATTTGGATGTACTTTCAAATCAGTTTACTCATCACATGACCTTTGTGTGCTTCCAAGATATATTTGCCCTCAAACTCTCTGTGCAACACTGCTAAAAGAAGACCTCTGTTGTATTCACTGTATTGGAGGGTAGAGTAGAGTGGTGAATATGCATGTGGGACTGGGTTGTATAGCAGTTAAGTTACTGGACTCCGGATAAGAAGTGCTGCTGTTGGATCATTGAGCAAGATATTTGACCCCCAGTTGCTTGGATTGTGAGATTGCATCAGTTATCAGTTATAAGTCACATCAGATAAGGGAATCTGCAAAATGATTAAATGTCTCTCAGTTGATGTATGTAAATCAGATCTTTTGCTGTTATTGTATTGATAAAGCTGGAGTTTTTTTTTCTACAAAAAACATTTAGTATTTCTACCTTTTCCATATTTAAGATAGTTTATTTTATATTACCATATATGTGATACTAAAACACTGTTTTATTTTGTCTTTCCTCTGTGCATATACTGATCGAGTGCCATTTCTCTTATATGAAAATCTGATTATCATTTTTAAATTAATTTTTAATTTATGTTTTGTTAAAATGAGTCATGAAGCACAAGTAGCTTATTTATTTGTTGATGCGGTGTTAGTGTCTTAATGAGTAAATGCATTAACCAGCACCATGTTCTTTTGTGCAAATACATAAAGCCAAATAAGTTACATTTTCGTTTATAAATGCTCCCTGTTGCAGCCCATGTACCCCAAGGTTTCGCAGTGCTCACTGTTCACCACAGTTGTACACCAAGTTGTATGACCAAGTTATTGTAGTCTTTCTGTCAACCTAAATCAGTCTGACCATTCTCCATGAACTTCATCTTTAACAATTCCTTTTTCTCCATGGAACTGCCATTCACTTGATGTTTCATGCTGAGTAAAATCTAGAGAATTTATTTCTGAAAATCCCAGGAGCTGTACAACTTACATTTGCACCCCTGTATAGCAACAACAATTATACCACAATTAAAATGACTAAAATCTATATATATTTTCCAAATTTCGAGGGTGGATGTGAACATTAATTGAAGCTGCCTGCCCTAGTATGCATGATTTTACACATTGCACTACTGCCACATATTAGATTGGCTAATTAGATATTTTCAGTAATTAGTAGGTGTACAGATGTTAGTAATAAAGTGCCCACAGTGTATTTTTAACGGTAAATGCAGTTACCCATTAGGAAGCTAAAACGTACGGTTGAAGTTAATTTTGTAACCATTTAAAAAATGGTTCAGTTGTACAAGGTTTTATGTTCATTTTTATGTATAAAGAGAGAGTGACAAATTGCAATGGGGAGGCAAATTCAACAGTATTGTGTGGACTGCAGTACTATATAAACTAATCACCAGTTATTTTGGTAAACAGTGATGATCAGTACTAAAACACCTGCCATACATTCTTAAACAAGATATGGACATTAAAAAGAAGAGATGGAAGGAGACATCAAGCTGCTGTGTGGATACCAAGTTTCTGAGTATTATTCGACAGATTTTTTTGTTGAACTGATTTTATTTACCAGTATTTATATATTGGTGATGAGCCATAAAATATAATGAGAGATATAGTGGTCAAGGAAAGTGTCTGCTGTTGCTTTTGTCTGCTCTTTATCTGTCAGGAATAAAGGTGGTGAATTTAAGTTATCTTTTTATGATTATTCTGAGAATTATTGAGTGTTTTTGGGTCATGTACAAGCTTTTTTACTAGCTAATTGCAAAGCTAATTGCTGGACTGGAAAGCAAAGTAGCTTCCTTTTACTGTTGTCAGAACTTGGGTGTTCAGAGAAAAGTTTTGATAACTGATTTGATCTGATCATTTTATGTAGTATTGGTAATATTCATGCTCAAATAAGATCACTTTCCTACTTATTTCTTCTTTGTCAGGAATGTATTCTTATATGTTGCACATTATTATTATATATATTATATATGGTCTTCACTTGTAAAGGTGGATTTAAATAATGAATGGATTTTAGTAACCATTATAATGATTTATTTTTCCTAAAGTTCACATAGTATGTTAGGATGTCTGCATCCATCTATCGTTAACCATTAAGTCTGGATACTGGAGTAAACCTACGCAAATTCAGGGAGGACACAGGCCCAGAATGTTCCCTGGGATTAAACCTGGGACCTTCTTGCAGTAATGTGCAGTCTGGAAACAGCATGGCATTAAAGATTTTGAAAAGAAACAATTTAATAACATTAGATACATCAGAAATACCAGTTAATGACCTAATAATGCTGGTGGTATTTGTCATTTTGATCCAAAAGGAAGCCCAGTCCTTTTGTGTAGATATTCGTTCAGATGAACTTATTCTACAGGTGATATGTTACAGCTTTAAACATGCCTTCACCTCAAACTTGCATGGCTGTTTGGTTAAAGCTGTGCTGTAATTTGCTTGGAGCAAAACCATGAATGAATGAGGAAGTTTGAGGTCAGCAACGCCTTGGCCTAAGCTGGTTTACCTGCATGCCAGAAGACCTTTGTGACTACACAAAAATCAATTGCTATTTAATTAAGTCTAGAAGGACAAACAAATGTAAATATTAAGAATTGGTTAGTGTTAGAGCACATTGAAACTTTATCATTCCTTCAAACATTCACATCATGGCACTTATTTTTCATGCCACTGCTCTGAAATATCACTGTTTGCACCTAATCTGGAAACATCCTGAACATGTTCTATATTCATCTGGCTAAATTAAGTATATGGTTAATGATCATGGACATTCACATTTAGCATTTTCTATTCCATCACAATGCAATGTTTAAACTTTAAAGTCTATAGACTGTGATATATTTTAATTAAAACAATGTGCTAAAAGATTAAACAGTTACAAAATGATTACTGAATACATGTTCATTGTATTTTATTGCTTGTCAGTAATTAATAAACAATGAATAATTCACATACCATGGCAATGAATTATACACATGCATTATAAAGTAGAACTGTAGGTTGATCTGGGAGAAATAACATGTGACAAGACTATATTCCATAATCAGGAACAGCGTTGGGGTTCAAGTACACCTCTAAGAAGATTTACTTTATATGGTAAGCCCCTGTACAGTTTGCAGCACTTGTCCTTAGGGGAAATAAACGCTGTACCTCATTTTGGATTTATCCTTGCCCTGTGTTTTTTTTTCTACCAGTCAACACCCACCAAACGCAAAACCTGTTGGGTTTTTTGTCACTTGCTGACTTCTGGTATTTGATCACTGTACAAATTGGTAAAAGATTATGGATGCAGCCAATAAATATGCTTAACTTTGGTCAAACTTTTTTATCTAGTAAGTAAAGGTGCACTTTCACACACAATATCTCTGGGCTGATTAATACTAAAAATACCTCCATTTTTTAGCAGCTGTCAATTAATGATGCTAATTGATCGTTTCAACAAAATGGATGGCATGAAATGGCATTTCCAGAACCTGTAGTCACTGCTCAAGCTGATTGTCTGCTGTACCCACTACCAGAAACAATGACTGAAATCAGTTGTGTCTATTTCAGCCACAGTTCCCAGCAAAGGGTATTACAGTGAGATATAGGGAAACAGCTGCTGCACCACCTGTAAGCATAAGATTTTTTCATTTGCAATATTTGTCTGAATGTGTTTCAAACCTTGGGTTAAATGCATGTCATTCATTCTTAAAATGTTTGTACAGATTTGAGGCTTTTTGTTGCCCATATAAAGGCGATGCTACATTAGGGTTTAACCCTTTGAACTCAGGTTTTGTAGACTAGAAAAATGAGTAGCAAAGAATCTAAACATTTAGCAGAGTGACTAATATGCTTCACACATTAGCACAGTAAAAGAATTGAATTAAGATGCATGTTATAACAATCCCTGACATTCCCCACAGTGCTTACCTGTGATACGGCATTCTGTGAATTGACAAACAATCCTTAATGTGAAATGTCAGGCTGAAGCTTTGGAGATCCCAGCCTCTTCCTACCAGCCATGAAAATATTTAAGCCTAATGTTCACTTATGAACTATATATATGTATATACAAGAAGTGTAGAAATGTGTGTGCAGTAGTGAGTAGTCAGAACACACCTGATCTGCTGTGCTGCAAGCTTCACATTAGTTCAGGTGGCTTTTTCGTTCTCTGATCAGCCTTAGGCATATCTTCAGGAAAAACCGGTAGAGGTGCTCACCAGGGTGTGTCGATTAAGTGCAGAAAATTTCTGAAACGTTGGTAAGTGCGTGTGAAAACTCATCCTAAACTCTGACTAATAGCCTACCGCAAAGTTAAAATGTACTCATTTTTAACCACTGGCTCCTTTAGTTGCGCCTAAAATGCCATTTTGTCCATCAGAGTTCTCAACCTTTATCCCAAAAGGCCACTGTTTACCTGATAAAGCTTTGTGAATATGGATTGTGTGGCTAGGCTTTATTAGAAATAAACATATCAATGGTTGACTGATTTTTGCTCATGTCTTAGTATAAAAAAAAAAAACCCATGATAACATTTTAAGATGTTTGTTCAGGCTTGTGTATTTGTGAGCTGTTTAATACAGTATAAGAAACATAAGCAGGCTGTTGTGCCCCAGGCTGTCTAACCATCTAGGAATGACATCAGACAGGTTTGAGATTGGTAGGCCTGAAGTACACATACAAAGACTAAAACTAAAACCCCACCCAATAATGAGGAAGCACCAAATAAGGTTACGTGCACAGCTACTGTATATGCTGTGTACTGCAAATTTATATGTTAACTTTTACATGATTTAGTAAACGTCCTTATCAAGTGATTTATACCACTGTACGTTTTACTGCACACACTAAATGTTCTTATCGTTGAATGTTATGTTTGTTTGTGTATATGTAGCTTTTGAAACACTGTACAGTTACCAATCACTTTATTAGACTCATGTTACCTGTATGCTGTAACCGTCACCAATGTGTACTTTTTATAGATGATATGCAACGTTTTTTTAATATCATTAATGCATCATTAATATCACCTTGTCATAAGCAGTGATCAGTTTCTGCAAACTGGAACTGGATAGATAGTTTTGATTGCAGCACTATTCTCAAATTAACAATGCTAGAAATATAGCTATTATTTATGGTGGTCACAAAGTGTTATTTTGCCCCATTTAGTTCAGTGTAAGTGCAGTCAATGCAGGTTCTCATGTCTTCTAACTGGTATTACCTTTGTTGGTAGGGTGGCATCTTCAGGTCTGTGAAGAGGTGTGGGGCCTTGGACTAGTGACAGTAGTGCAATTTATATGGAGAAAAGAATCTGTAGTTAGGAATGCCTAGAACACAGTCCATAACAGAACACAGCTGTGTAAACTGCAGCATGAGTGTCCAGCAACACTAACATTAACAATCTATCTAAAAGGGGAGAACCAGAACATAACATCTAGCCGTGAGTGCTCCCATTGCTCCCACCTCCTGGAAGTGGCCTCCTATTGTAGATTTAAAGAGAGAGTACCATAAAATTAATTTAGAAACTTTTATCTAACAGTCGTCCTTGCTGTTTGGGGCCAAAATACCCTTGAGTCCTCTTCCGGGCAGGTTCATTACAGCTCTGTTTGTTTTAAACTTGTCAAATATAGGCCTTTTAAAGCACATGGCTATTTTTTGTAGACAGTGTCTGAAGGTCACCTGTCTAAACTCCTCTCAAAAAAGCCCCCCAAAAAGTATACAGATTCTTTCAGGACAGGTACATGTCTGTTAGTGAAATCATGTGCCCAACAAATCAAAACATATTTTTTGTGTCATTTTTATAGTGTCCGTAGTGTCTGCTACTTTGTTATTGGTTATCATAAGAGCAATGCTTGGAAGGAATATGATAAAACACAGATGCTGAAATAATGTATATAAATATTTACAATTTTTTAAACATGAAAAACTGAAGTACTGCATTAAGTAGTCAGACCCTTTACTTGGTACTTAGTTGAGGAGACATTTACATAATTTAGCAGTAACTGGCAGCACTTACAGTATCCAGTTTGGGTTGGGTTTGATGCCACAAGGTTAACACATGGATTTGGGGGGTTTCTGCAATTCTTCTTTGCAGATCCTCTCAATCTCTGTCAGGTTGGATGGGGACCAACAGTGAACAGCCATTTTTAGGTTTTTATAGGGATGTTCAGTTGAGTTCAGGTCAGGGACATTCGGTGTTGTCTTGGCTATGTGTTTAGAGTCATTGGCTTGTTGGAAGGTGAACCTTCAGCCCAGTTTGAGGTTCCAAGCGGCCTGTACCTTATTCCATTTAGATTTCTCTCAACCCTGACTAGTCTCTCCCAGCCGCTGAAACACACCCTCACAGCCTGTTGCTGCCACCACTATGCTTCACTATAGAGATGGTATTGGGAAGGGGATAAGGGGATAAGCAGTGCATGATTTGCTTCATGATTAGCTCAGTATTGAGCCTAAAATTAAGTACTGGTTTCTTTGTGGAAGTTTTTGGTATGCTGTTCTTGGTCAGCTCTGTTATCAAGATCCAACTCCCCCTATTACTTAATTTTTGGCATGGACCCCTGGTTGTTGCAAGTGACTCCCATTTACTAATTATGGAGGCCACTGTGCTCGTGGGAATTTTCTGTGGAGCATATTTTTGTTGCCTTTTTCAGATCTGTAGCTCCACAGTCTTGTCGCTGAGCTCAACAGGCCGTTCTTTCCTCCTTGTGGCTTGGTTTTTGCTTTGATATGCATTGTTAGATATAGAGCTTACTGTTTTGTGTTTTTTCCATGTGATGTTTAATGAACTGAATTTACCACAGACAGACTCCAAGCAATGTGTAGAAACATAATAAAGCCCCTCTGGGGAGGCCATTTATATATAATAAATGCAAGTACAGGAAACCAAACCAAGTAATGTAGTAACATGGGCTAGAGGAATTGAGTCCAAGAAGCCAAAGAAGAAAGAGTGCTGCATGTGAGAAAACAAAGGAAAACTGCCGCGATGGCATGCATGCTGCTGCCACAGGTGGCGAAAAGACCTCTGCTAATGGGGAGTGTCCAAATTACAGTCAGAGGAAAGAACGGGAGGATCCAGAGGCTGTGGAAGAAAGAAAACAAACGTCAGGACTGAATGGACATGATAGCAAGAGCGGCGTGAGATAAACAATACAAGCGCTTGGGGTGAGCAAGTAGCTAATAGCTAATAAGCGCTAGCATAACCAGATAGTGAGTAGTGTTACGGGATGGAACTGATTTCTGGTAGTTTGAGCCAGGGTTTTATTGAGCGTGGTTGATGATGATGATTCTGGAAGCAGTGTGTAGAATGAGCGAGGAGTGATGACGTGAACTTCATGTCCAATGAATCTCTGTGGAAGCAAAACACAACACACACATACACCACACTGGGCATCTATAGAATCTATAGAAAATGAGGTGGTGAATTTGTTGGTGACTGCAGCGTTTTTCCGTGCCCGCTCCCAGCTTAACCAAGCCTTAGGGTTATTAGTGAACTAATGGTGTTAGCCCTTAATTTGGCGTGTGAGTTTGCTGGTGACGGCAGCGTCTTCTGCCCCCTCTCCCAGCTTATTCACCTCTGAGTTATTAGTGAGCTAACGGTGTTGAGCTCCCTAGGTTTGGTATCCAATTGGTCATGGATCGCTCCCACCACTGTGTCGATTGTGGAGCGAGGCTTGAGGCGGAGGATGTCCACGATTTGTGCCCTGCCTGCCTAGGAACGGACCACCTAGTGGAGGCTATGTCTGACAATCC
>JAUZSV010125278.1:0-13697 GCA_034780495.1 Parotocinclus cesarpintoi | reverse complement strand
ACACACACACACACACACACACACACACACACACACACACACACACACACACACACACACACACACATACACACACGTGTATATATAACAAGAAAATGCAGTGTGTGTACATTAAAGTAATTTACTAAAACTATCACTTGCAACAGGCTCATTGATGCTCTCTGAATGTGGCTCTTGGGTTTATGAAAAGATTCACGGTGACAGTGCATAAAGTACTTTGGAAAATGAATTAAATCTGATCTATTATAATCTAGGCCAGAAATAGCTCTGACACAGATACTCAGTATCATATAGATGCATTTGTAAGTTCTTAAAGATTACTGGGTACAATACTGTGCAAGTCTACCATTACATTATGGCATTATTATTGTCTTATCAATTTCATAATGTACATATATAAGTAATTCTCAGGCTCTTTATTAGAATACAGCCAGAAAACAAAGGCAATTTACATGCAGTGTATAGAAACTGTGTTAAGGGCCTTGGTCAAGGACCCAATGGAGGAAGCTGTGGGATTTGCGCCATTGACCTTCGGGGCCACTGCCCAGTGCCTTAACCACTAAGCTATGACAGAATTCAGTGATCACGCTCTGGCTTGCTTTGCCACTTTTTATTCCAAGCCTAAAGTAAATATATTTGAAATCTTAAAGTAAGATTTTAAAGCCATTGTTTTGACTGTTTTTATAGAGCACTTTTTAGGTCATTTTGTTGCCTGCTGCTTAAGATCACAGCTATGTTAATGATTCTTGGCCTTCAGCCATTTGCATTAGCAGAGCACCAGTGTAGCCAAGATGATATCATAGTTGGAGCTTTCTGGATCTTCTAAAGCACAGACTTCTACAGAAGGCTCAGATCTAGGCCCATTTGGTGAAAATGCTGAGGTCATATGATTAAGCACAAATTACAATATAGCTTACATTTTATATAATGATCCTAAATATAGCACTTGAAGGTATAGACATGTTAAAACCGTCAAAACATGGGCAAAGTGGTGTGTGATTAACATCACACTTAATAGTTTTTTTATCCAGATGGTGTAGGAAAACCTATCTCGCTGTTGGTTCTGATACGGTGGTACAGGGTCACGTATGCTTCAACTGTTATTAGGGCTCAAGCATCTGCACTCACAGTAAGGACTTCTGTAGTGTTGTCTCATACGTGCTCATCAGAGTCAAGATGAATGAACACTGCGTGGAAATAACGATAAAGTAATTTGAACCAGCCAGCCGATCTATTTGCTAATATGCACACTCCATATGCACACTGTGTGTTTACCTTCATTCAGTCCTTGTCAGTCACTTTCAATACAATGCCAGTGTCAGCTCTGAGTAAAACCTGCTCTGATACTTACACTCTCACAAAAACCAAGCTGACACTTAGCACACTTGTGTTGCCAAGTTATGCAAATATCTTACAGGTGTGATGATGACAGGTTGTAAGAACACATGTGCTATAATTGTGCTATATATATTCATTCATTAGCATTTAGCAGATTAACCATTATCCTAAGTGACTTAAAGGCATAATAAGTTTTCTTTTTTAGATAGTTTCTCATGCTAGAAAAAACGCTAGTTACAACCCTAAATCAGAGGAAGTGGAACAATATGAAAAATGCATTACATTTACTTTGACCTTTATATACAGCAATTGCAGAAAGTATGAATCTGGGCTATCTGGATATTTTATGTTTTGTCTGGTCAGCTTAATGTTATTTATTAATAAACATCCATTCCTGCATTTCAGGCCTGCAACACATTCCAGATAAATGGAAATAGAGTTAAACCTAGTTTAGAGTTTATAGTTAGCGATGAATTTTGAAAAAACGACAGTAAATAATGTGAATGATGTGATTTCAAATAGGTGACGTCAACTGGCCATTATAATCGCGATATGGTACAAAGTCAGTATTAGGATGAGTAAAGGTTGTCAGAGGATTTAACAATAGCTGTTATTATCAAATGGGCTAGGGATAACATTGGCAAACCTTTGTCAAGCACTACAGTACAGAGTTACATTCACAAATGCCACTGAACACTGAAAAACGAAGTCTCATTTAAACCATGTCCAAGCCCAGAAAAGGTGTTGGCTTATCTGGGCTATGAGACATCTAAGGTGGACCATCACACTGTGAAAACATGTATTGTGGTCAGATGATTCAGTATTCCAGGACTTTTTTGGAGAAAAATGGACATAGTGTACTTTTAACAGCAACAAGTCCAAAACAAAGGATCTTTCATGGCAATTTACACTTCTGTGAGGACAGCAGTAATGGATCAAAGTATATTGAGATCTTAGCGAAACCTATGCCCCCTTCAATATGTCATGTTTTCAAGGGACAACCATGCATTTTTTAACAAGACAACGCAAAACCACATGCTGCACACATTACAAAGGCATGGTTGTGAAAGAAGAGGGTACTGCTACTGGGCTAACCTCCCTGCAGTCCTGACCTATACAAAAAAGAGACTTTTAAAGAGTTTTAAAACACAAAATGTGACAACAGCAATGTTGCTGTACTGTTACACATCTTTAGATATGTTTGCAGGAAGAATGGAACAAAATAAAATCTGAAACAATAAATCAGTTGGTATCCTCTGTGAAATCATCTTTTAAGTATGGTGAAAAGGAATAATAACATTACATGAATGGATGTTTATTAAAAAATTAAGTGATCAGACAAGACCTTTCTAATATTCGTACTGTCTGTAATTAATTAAAAATAATTTAATTCAGTAGTATTTTTGCATGTATTTTCCATACTGGTCCAACATTTTCTGGTTTGGGTTGTAAATGCTAACTAAAATCCTGGTAGTTGGTGTTTTTTTACAAGTCCATGTTACAGTGATGGGTCTTGTGTCAATTAATATGCTTAATTGTCTGCATGACAGTTAAATTACTGTCTAAAAAGCTGCTATATCATATATATTCAGACCACTTTATGAAATTAGTAAAATATTTTTAATTGTATTCTGCTTGTGTCTTTTAAAATTAATTTAATTAGTATGAATTGAATATTGTAATAATAATAATAATAATAATAAAATATTGTATTGTCTGGACATCGATGTTTTAGTTGAGGTGCTGTGAGCATGTACCCAGAATTCTGCACCATATCAGTCCATAGCAGGGCTGGGTAATGGTCAGTGTTGCAGCAGTGGCTTGTCCTCCTGTTTCCCTGTCTCCCTTCCCTAAGATAAGATCAGCCATGTAACGTGTGACCTGGTAGTTTACCAGAGATGGGCCTCAAACCCATGTCACCACAGTGCTGGGTAAACTAGGTGCTGCTACACCACCCACGCACCTAGTATTGAAAATACATTGTGCTACAATATGTAGCGTTTTCATTTGTTTGCAAAATTGCAGATTTTTGCTGACTATTGGCTGCTGAGAGTTTATTATAGGTACATCTAAGTATATTTGGACTCCAAGGTTTTTCGTTTACTATAGAACTTGAAATACTTGTTTGTGGTAATTGAACATGTGTTTAAGATATATTGGACAGATTAGGTTGAAAAATGCTAATGATTCTTCTCTTTAATGTTATTTTTATGAGGATCGATGGTGATACCTTAGACAGCTGTTTGATAAATAACGCTCATTGCCCAACTTGCGTAAGAAGCAGATTTAAGTGTTGTCTATTGACAGTTCTGGTGCATGTCTTCTTCAGATCTTTTCATCCGCTTGCCTGCTTGTTGCTCTTGAAAGACTTGTGTATTTTCTTTAGACTTTGCTAATAGGAGTCTCTGTAAATCAAAACAGTCAAATTTTGAATTCTGCCACTTTAGTGATTATTTTAAAGGAGGCAACATGCCAGTGTACATGTTTATGTATGTGTTTGTGTGTGTGTGTGTGTGTGTGTGTGTGAGTGTGAGTGTGTGCGTGCGTGTGTGTGTGTGTGTGTGTGATCCTTTTAATTTTCAAGGCTCTTATTCAATTTGAGCTTACACACACCCTGCTACTGAGCTGGCCACTTACAGAGAAGATCTGATCCTCAAGTATTACTTACTTTTTTAAAGCAGATTCTACATATTCCTACCCCCGTCAAAATGCGCCAGTTTCTAATTACTTTAATGGAGATTGTTCATCATTTGTTGTGTGCTTAAACCACTCGTAAGGGGCCAAGCTGCTTGCTAAACCAAAATAAATAAAACAGAGTAGGCTAATTTAGCTTTGTTATGAATTGCAGATGAGAAGCTCATCATGGTGTTGCTGGTGCATCATTATATGGTAATAATGTGATCTGAGGCTGCTTATGGTCCCTAGTCCAGGGGCATTGAGAGCCACCCACACTTCCTCACTGCCATTCCCGTGTCCAGGCTACATGCTGTTGTCCTCACTGTTGGATGTTTTTTGGCAAAAAATCACAGCGGTTTTCTCTCCTCTCCAGGAGAGCTTGAGATAGTCAATGTATAGACAGTCACAATGCTATTGCACAATGCTCAGTTGGGTTTATGCTCATAGACAAATCTTTTTGTTGCATTTTAGCTGCAGAATTGTGAAGGTTTAAATACTGAGGCTGTTATATATTTTAACTTCTGGAGACACCACACACAGAAAAGAGCACATCCCAGGCTGTGCCCTAAATCACATAATACAAGAGTGTATATTCAAACATGCTAGTAAATTCAATGTTTTAGTCTGAATAAACCAGTTTGTGAACTAAATTGTTAAACTGATACAGAGGTTGGTTTTACTTAGTCATTTATCAGTTTGACATTAGAAAACACATACATGAAAGATTGTTTAACCAGTACAAAATGGGTCATACAAATTAAAAATAGCTGCATAGAAGGATTTTTGCACATCTATACATATGCATATCCATACAGCACCTAGATAGTTTAAAACTATTGGAGCTGCTAAAACCTACCTGGTAGCGCTGTCCCCACTCACAGTAGAGCCCATGAATAAGGAGGCAAAACATTGTTCAACAATTACAGATGAAGTTGATGACAGTATTTTGTGGTCATTAAAACTTTAAATCTATGGTTAGATTCCACCTTTTTGTGAATAAAAACAGCATATGTTTCAGTGTAGTCTATGTTTATCTCCTAATGTCTTTGGAAAGTCGTCAGGACATGGTATCATGTACTCCATATATTAGGAGATTTTAATCTACCTGCCACTGTCAATAAGCTACAAATGGCTTGTGTTTAACTGTGATAATTGTGTTTGAATAATGATCCCGTTTTTGACATGGCTATCCCAGTGCCCTCACGTAATCCCAATCAAAAATATATGAGGTAATCTGAAGAGAATATTTGGCCTTTGTGTCACATTATATTAAACATCAGGTCATGAATAACTGCGTAACAGTTCCTAAACACTAATCAGCATGAAAAGATTAATGTAAACTGAAACATGTTTCAGTTATGTTTTGTGTATATTAATATCTAGGGGTGCCAGAACTTAATTAAATTCATTTTGCCTGATTACTGCTCCAGCAGCCTCCAATTTGCCATTTTGTGTTTTTGCCATCTTTTCACACATCCTTTGTTCTTTAGGTTTCTTCCTGGTGGCACTAGTCTGAAACTCAAAGAGTTTAAAAGAGCTGATTAAAAAGCAGCTGCACAGATTTAAAGACTAAACCATCTAAGCTTAAAAGTTCAGCCTAATAAAGAAGCTGCGTGCACCAGTTTGTCACATGTTGCTCTGATATGGCTTACACTCCATTTTATTGAATCTACTTGAATGATGATGAACTTGTTGTAATGTGGTTCACACTTTTTATTTGCTACTAGTCTAGTGAGAAACTGGTTTCCTTTGAGAGATTGTGTATTGTGTGGTCTGTTTTATTCCTAACGTGACTGTGATCTGCTGAATTAGGTTCCGCATGGTTTATGGTAAATGTTCATAATTTGGACTTTTCAAATGCTGTTATGTTACTTGCTGAGAGAAAACATCCATAAGTCATATGTAGGAAGCAGTTGCAGGTATTTATTAAACCCAGCAAAAAGAGTAGAATCGGCAGGCAAATTCGGTTCAGGTGATCAGCGAACAAAATCCAGAGGGAGAAAAGCTGAATCAGAGTCCAGGAAAACAAAACTAAGCAATCGTCTAAAACACTAAAAAAAAAAAAAACGTCTAACAAACACTCAAATACGAAATACGTTGTGTCTAGCCAGCATATGTTCAGGGTTTAAATCCAAATTAGGGCTCCTCTGCCAGACACAGTTTAACCTTGTCTTAAACTGGTACTACAGAGGCTGCGTTTGCTTGGGATCTGGCGTTCGAGTGAGCTCGGGTACTTCCGTGTATGGTCGCGTGAGTGCATGCTGAGCCGTACTCACTCCAGCCATGCTGAAATACAAACCAGCAGTCGGAGCCAACCAATTCAGACTTCAGTGAAATTATTTGTGCTGTCAGTGTTTTATGGTGTTTCTGTTCATTACACCTTCAACAGTCTTTTTTGAATAAACAACACTGCACAGAGGATTGCTCCTTAGCAGGCAATGGCTTCTCTTGCATTTTTATACAGATTATGTATACATTTGTATATACTGTATCTATACTGTATGTAAGTGCAACCTTTTATTGCTTGAATATAGTCAAGACTGTAGGAAGAGGTAGAAGTGAGAAACAGACGTAAGGAGACTGTGAGAGACTGCGTGGGTGAGGAAGTGTTTAAAATCATGCATGGAGAGCTTGATTATTGCTTTTACTGGAGCAGAATATGTGTGTGTGTGTCAGCATGTGTGTGCGAGGACAGCTTCACATATGAATTGGAGACAGGATGTTTTTTCATCTTAACCGTGTCTCTTTGATTAAATTCAGGCTCTCAGGCTGCTCTGCAGGCCACAGAGGTATTCTGAAAACCAGAGAATGTGGCATTAGGCATCTTCAGTCCACAGAGCTCTTAGTTCAACAAATCATGATTTATAACGTTCATATAACTCATCACACTTGATATATCATTTGATAGCGGTATGATACAGAAAACGTGTGTACAGGTTTTTTCGTTCTTTTTAGAATGAGCCGATAATGAACAAAACTGCACTGGGTGAAAGTATTTAACCATTTTAAAAACAACTATGCTTTTTTCACTTTCCTTTTATCTATCCTTGCTAGGGTTGTGGTGTGCAGATAATCCATGCTTTTTAAGTATTACAACTGGTTAAATGTAAAGTCTGCCAAACCAGAACTGATCTATTGTGTGAACAGCTATTTTGGTGGTACAATTCTTAACACTGGCTACTGAAGAAAAGGTGCTGTGCTCTCACTTTTCGGCCTTTAGGACGGCTCGGTTTGTATGATTGTATCAGTTGTGGATAAAAGTGTATGTTAAATGCTGTAAATGTAAATGAACAGGGAGCCAGTGTTTTTTTTTTTTTACCTCAGTATGTTCGGAAGTTAGTTAACAAAATATACTTGATATGTGTAAAGAATGCACATGGGTATTTTGAGAGTCTCATAATAGTATAATCCATAATCTTTAATAAAAACCTCATTAAGTATATTATGTGTAGATTTGTAAGGCTTTTGGTGTTGCATTATATGGCATAATAAACAGAATGTATGTGGCTTTGTCAATCTCAGTGATGCCCATTGTGACATTTTTGAATCATGATGCATTATTATACCCCTACTTAATGTTATTTATGATATTTCTGCAATTATAATATATAACCCACAACCTGCTGGAATGTTTTATACCAGAAGTAAATTGTATGCTATCACAGATTGTCAGTTTAATATGGCCCAGTGACTGTGAGGTGCTATTTATGAGTATGGAAAGAACTGGAAGAACAATATGTGTCACTGGCATTTTTATTGAATGCTGTATATATGAGCCATCCTTCTTTAACATGATTGACTGGGTATTTTGCTCATGGTGTTAAAACACATAAACATTAGTATTTGTTTGAATGTGATAAAACTTTGTAGTAAAGTCTATACTTTTAATTATATGTTCCATTATGATTCCTCTCACTTTAGGGCATGTAAAGAAAATGAAGCTCTTTAGCAGTAGCTCTGTGAGTTTTTCTCTCCTCACTGTATGATGTGTATTCTGATATACACTATGTGAGCACAACACGGTTGGACGTTATTCAGGGCTAACACGGTATTTAAAAATGGTAACGGTATTTAATTAAGGTGATGTGTTTTAAAAATTTTACACAGTAAATTGCTACTTCATGCGTTGGATTTACAAAGCATCGCTAAAGCCGTCAATATACCACAGAGTCCCCAGAGACAAGGATGCTGTTATTGAGAAATCATGGTCAATAGATGGCTCTTTTTGAACAAAGAAAATAGTTTGGTTACAAATTGAACTTGCGTTTGTCCAATTTGTCATTTGTTTTGTTTTATAGTAGATGTGGTGAGACTACTTGATAAGAATCATTTTTGTATCTTCCATGTTGAAACAGCATCATGTATAGCATACGGACTTCTCATCAGTAAAAATAATGAACCTGAGCTATGCCACCAATTGCAGCCACAGACCAGTATTTCTACAGCTGGATCTGTTCAACTGGGCAGGTAGATTTTTTGTGCCATCTGCCAAAGCGAGCTTTATGTATCAGAGTGCCAGCCAGTGAAGTGTAATTAATCTCTGCAGGCAGACCCCAGTAGCTTTACATGACCTAAGAAACACGCCAGAGTTTTGTTATGGTCATGCCAAGATCTTAACTTAGCTTGATTTTATGGATTTTTTTTTGCAGTGGCTGTGGCTGAACATGCTGAAGGCTATTCATATTTTTGAACATATAGTATAGACATTACAGGGTATAAATAAACACGTCATAAATAACTGGATTCTGAGAAAGCTGGCAATTCCAGTGTATTCCCACAATAAGTAATAAATAATACATTTTTGCTTCCAATTTATTGAACTTGCATTTTTGCAATCTTTTTGACGTTCATTTGGTTTCCCGTCTGATTAGAATCCTGAAATAATATTCTTGGGATAAAAATGGCTTGTTTGAAAATGTTGTTATTTGAAAAAGCAAGTGAGAAAGCTATTACGTAAGCTGTGAAGAAAAAAAAAATTAAATTCAGCTGAGAAAATCTGCAGTCAAGCTTGGATGATTTAGTCACGACACAAATAAATGCTCTGCCATATGGCTGCCACACAAACAACTGCTTTGGCTGGAAGTACAGTAAATTAGTCTGTTTGTATTGTAATTGTGTTTGTGTAGTCATGGAAATGTAACTCTCAGGCTGAGCAGAACAGTTCACACTCAAATCAGTTACAAGGCAATTCTCAGTCAGGCCAAAAATAGAAACATATGTAATAATTGGGATTTTCTAAGATTTTGCTGCACATGAATGTCTCTTTTGTACAACACATAATTAGAATATAGTACAATGAATGAATCAGCAATCCTTTTAAGGATTGGTTTCTTACAGACTTTTAGCAATGCGCCATCTTTAATCAGTCCTCAGCCATCAGTGGATATAGAGCATACAGTATATACCTCACATGCTTTTAATTTAAGTTTAAAAAGTAGATAAAGATAATCATTTTCTAACTGGGAAAAATAATTTATATGAGGAAAACAATGCAATATTACATAACTGTAAATGGCAAAAGTATGAGAACCTCAAGGATTAGCACTAAACTTAGAGTCAAGGCGTTTACAGTCAGTGTGATGACAGAAATTAAGTAAGTCATTTGGTGTGGCTGACCAAGAAAGATCAGTGCAGGAGCATGGTATCTAATAGTCTGTCAAGGTCGCTAAGGATCCCTGTCTAGCCATTGTGGCTATTGTCAATTAATCATCACGAGAACACTGAACATCAGTGGTGTATATGGCAGGGTTCTATATAATATTCTAAAAGATACGACCAACATATAACATTTTTGGTTAAATAAGCAGTGGTTCTACCAAAGAGTGGTTTAGGAAGAATCATGTATTGCAGTTGACATGTTAACAGTACTGTACTGGCAAAAGAAATGGCTTGAAGCAAGCAGTTCGGTTAAGAAAACTAGTATAAATTGTTTTGTACCAATGAATTAGCTAAAATTCTGTTACCAGAGTTGTTAATTTGCAGGTTTTGCTGCATAAGTGGGTTAAACTAGAGGGTCACAGAATTTTGCCTCTTACAGATCTGTCATTTTAAATCATTAAAAAAAAACATACCCATGAAATACCAATATAATACCAAGTGTAAATCATTTGTCTCACTTGTTAACTTTGGTTACCTTTAACTGCTTTAGGAAAACTTTGTGATGCTTTAAGTTATATTTATGCAGAAATATTCAATTGCCTTTCAAGCACCACTTTATTAACACTTGTAACATATAGATTTCAGTTTAAGTTAAATTCTCTTAACATGTTTAAAAATATTTTAATACTTTCCCCACTCGTGCTATTACTTTTTTAATATTCTCTTAAAAACAGGCAGAACTTGCTTTTTACATTAAAACTAAAATGTATTCTTTTTCTCAAGAGATTTTCAATTCAAATAATATGTGCTATTATTTCAGATGGTTAAACTTATCAGTAAATGACAATAAAAATGTAATTGGTGTGTGTTACAGCAAAAATAAATACTTAAAAAAATAATCAGGGTAGTCAGGGTAAAATGTTCAATTAATCACGATACTGGTTTGAGGTCATAACGCTCAGCAGCAGACCATATTAATTTTTTTTTTATTTTCTATGTATTTACCCACAGTACATCATATTGGTACTGTAGAACCTACATGTTTACCCAGTAGAAAGCTATCCAGGATTCAGTTGATAAAAATGTTACCTCAGAAAAATATTATTTCTCGTAACTACACTACAATTACAATTTATTCACAATGTAAAGAATTATGTCTTGCGTCACTGCCCACCACTGCTTAGTCAAGGTTGTTGGCCTCACTCAATATAAGCAAAATAAAAATACTTTCCTATTGTTTACAATTTTTTAAGTGATTCATAGCTGTATTTACATAGACGCTTAAGCTCACTGTGGAACAAATCCAAATAATTTTTACCAGCTAGTGAAGAATGTCTCTCTATTGACTTTTCCAGCCATCGATGATTCTTCTCCTCTTTCCTCTTGATGTTTATTTCTTAGACTCCTCCACACTCTTCAACTAGCCACACTTGTGAATGAAGCACAAGAATAATGCTTAAAGGTCATGAGACAGGGCTAGATTCACACGCAGTCTGGCCTCCCTATAGCTACTGGAAATGGCTATTTTTCACTTAGACATGAGATGAATTAGAGGTTGAATGATTCTTCTTGTGCCTAGACCACTCCTCATAAATTTTGTACAAAAGTCTAAAACTTGGACAGAAATGTGGAGAGATAGTATGTAAGTGGGGATGAAAGTAGGGCAGAGGAGACTTGGATTTTATAGTCTAAAGTAATGATGGAATGTAAATGGGTGCTCATTAGAGGGGTTTGTGGATGGTAACATTGTCCAAAATGTTGCCATTATTGTAAACATCCTGTGCATTTGCCATGCCAAATGCTAATGTCAGATGATGCTCACACCTCTTAGATCTTTGTCATTCTTGTGGACAAATTTAGAGGTTCTAATAAATTAAACTGTATTTCATTAATGATTGAAGCGGATATAATACTGTATTACAAGTAGAACATAGTGTCCTTATGAATTATTATGGGAACTATTAATATATAATTAACGACTTAATCTCAGCAAATAATTAAAATAATGTAATAAATAAATGTATATTTATAAATAAATATTATATAAAAATAAATAAATAATATATACTATATATAACTATATATCTTATATATCATATTATCATTGCACATGCGTGTAACTATTGATTGGTAATCAAAACCTAGCAACAAAGGAAGTGGATGAGGATTGTTTTGTGTGCTTATACATTTTACTTTTCACTTCTTGGTTTGCTGCACATCTTAGCTTCTCTATAAAGAGTTAAAATAGTTTTTTTAAGCAATATTTCATTTTGTTACATTATGCCATTCATTGAGCTTTGTGCTCAGTCCATTTTATATTTTTACACCTTAATTTGATTGATATTGTCATATTTTGAAACTTTTGTCAGTGTTTTGGTTTAGTCTATTTAGTTTGAATATTCTGTCAGTGTGTATTTTGAGTCTGTTTTGGTTCAGTCCTAATTGGAATTTTTTTTTAGTGTGCTTTGGACTTTTTGTGTGCTTTATGTTAGTCATATTTTGGAATCTTGATTTAGACCTTTCATGAATTTGTTTTGGTATAGTTTAAACTATAGTATAGTTTAAATAATGTAATAATTTAAATGATTTGTTAAAGTATATTCCATGTTTGGTCTCTTCTTAGTGTGATTAGATTTAGTCCAACATTATATATAATGTCCGTGGGTTTTGGTAGAGTACTAGTTAAGATCGTTAAAATTTGTGGCAGCAAATGGCTGACAAGTACTTGCATTAGATTAAAGTTTTATTCTTTTTGATATGTTGTTTTAGGCCTTTACAATAAATGAATATTATCATCCTGTATTATATAAGGTTGGTGTAAAATGTTCATTTTGTTGATTTAGAATCATGTTGCTATTCTTATAGGTTACACTGTGTGTGTGTGTCAGGGTTTCTATTGCTTTGATATTAGTGGTATGTAAACTCTCCTGATTCAGTTCCAGTTGGCTTTTTTTCCTTTTATTTTTATTACCGGTTTGTTTATTTTTGAAACATCTTCAGCATATCTGGGTAAAGAGTGGACAAATCTAAAATCTACACTTTTTAATAGTACTAAAAACAAATAATTAATCATAAAATTATGAGTAACTAAGAAAATGAACTCCTGAGACATGTGCCAGAATTTGCTCATCACTGCTTCTTGCTGCACTTAACCTTTTATTATTGTTGTATGCAATGATATAAAATAATGAAAATGTTTAAATGTTTAAATTCAAAATACACGTTTCAAATTTTCCAAAATATCTTCTGATGTTCTTTTCCTAAAATTTCATTTGCTAGTTGGTAATCTGCTACACCTGATGCAGCCCATCACAAGCCTGAAAACAAACTTTTTAAATATAACCAAATATAACTAGGAATGACTTACAAGACCCTAAAGGCACAGCAAATCCCCATTTACTACCAGCCATTACAAGAATTGGTCAACAGTTTGAAACAACAGGTGATGCTGCTGGAAAGAAAGGATCTGGAAGATCCAGAACAGAAACGTACAGTTCTCAAAGGCAGAAAAAAACCCTCAGAAACTGTCAGCATCATTTAATTCCACAGAAAACAAAGTAATTCATGAAAACAGTAATTATAATTGTGATATGAAGTGGTGCAGCAGAGTTGTGTGGAATAATGAATTCATTTTTTTGGATGTATTATTTGGAAGAGGTGTCTTCAAAGTCTGTTTTTACAAACGTGAACACATCTCTGTTACCTTTAAGCAAGGAGATTTGTAACATGGTGTGGGGAAAGATTGTACAGCTGCTGGTACTACTGAGCTGCTTCACTGTGAAAGGTTAGTTATTTTTGACCGGAAAATTTAGCATAAAGGCTTTGCCTTCTACAATTAAAAAAGTTTCTGTTTCAGAACATGTTCAGCAAGCACACGATATGACCTGGTTTGTCCAGATGTGAACATTAAACACAACAACATTAAATCTTTGTTGACTGAGGAAATGTGTGAATCCTTTTCAAGTAGTATGAGCATTATGAGCAGTATGCAGGTTCAGTAAATCAAACAATGCAACACTCCCCCATATTTTGAGCTAGCTGAGAGAACCAGTGTCTGTATTAATGAAAAGACTAATTTAGAAGGG